>JAOUZG010000273.1:3088657-3114170 GCA_026289955.1 Argiope argentata
ATCAGTATCAAAAGGAAACGGTAGATGATTTTTTGGGGCTTCAGGTATGATTTTTTTAATATTCGTCAGGTGGGTAGGGGAGACCCAAATCATTAAGTTATCAAATTAGCAAAGAATTCCTTACGATTTTATTATTTAACATAGTATTATTTGAAACGGTTAATACAATTTTATTTCGCATTTCATATACAGTAATTTTATACATACTAGATACGACAATTGGATTAATTTTTATAAATACTTTAACAAATACACAGATTCACAAACTATATAGTAACTATTATTTAGAATTTTAATTAATGATTTTGGAATTCAGGTTTCAGGTGCTGTTTAAATGACTTATTTTAACAAGATTCAAAATAAAAGTATTTAGTTTAGTTATATTTACGCCGCGTTTTAAGCAAACCTAGGGCTGTTTTGGGACGGACCTCGTAATTTTGAAGCATGGTCAGGTGACGAGGACGACATCGGAGCAGGCTTCCCCTCTCGCATCACGCTACGCCAGAGAGAGGACGTTTGTCCCAGACGGAATTAATGTGTGCCAGACCCGCTTACATGACGGCTCTTCGGTGGAATCGGGTCTGGAGCCTCAAACCCTCCGTTCGGAAGCCGACACCTTACCACCAGTTTCTTAGTATTATTTCGACACATGATGTAATTGCCTATTTAATTAAGCATGTATGTCTCAATTATTTAATCTAGAACCAGGGAAAGAAACATCAAGGAATTTCCAAGAAATGGCTTGCTTTTGTATTATGAATAATAAATCAAATAATTATACATATTAACTACACTGTAAATTTTCCTTCAAGGAACCTAGTTTTAAATACAGGTATCTGCAGACGAACTGCATAATTTTCTGCCCTTTCTTGCAAAACAATTTTTATTAAATTTGAATAATAAAGCTATTTATCAACAATAGTTTCAATTTCTTTTTGAACAGCGAAATCCGAAATATTTTGCTTTAAAGAATAGTATGCAAAATAGTACTGGGCGTAGTTTATGCATCTTATTCGAAATTAATAATTGAATTCAATTAATTTAAAATAAATTTTTAATTAAAACCTTAAATTGATCAACCAATTAAAGTTGACATACAATTTAATACGCATAAAAAATAATTTTAAATGTATATGTAAAAAAACACTTTGGCCTTATTATAGCATTATTACAAAATTCAACACGTTTTCATGTGGCATACGAATTTGATGCATATTTTTAAAAAAACTATAACACAATTGAAGTATCAAAAAAGAAATTTTTGCGAAGCCATGTTTTGACATATCTATCTTCTCTACTCTGGCATGTTAGTCATGTTCTGGATCTTTTATTCTTGGAAGACGAGATGCATTGGTTATGCTGATAAACCAAGTGGCAAATTTAAAATAAAAGTGTTTAAAAATGAACGGGAAAAATAAAATGATTAGCATTAATACATTAGATACATTTTATACAATAAAAGATTAGCATTAATATTTCGATTAAAATGACATTCTGAAAACAGATATTATAATTAAATTCCATAAATTTTACTTTAATTCAAAAAAAAGTTTATTGATTCAATAGAAATTATTCAAAGAAATTCCCATTTAGGATCCTTTTCGGAAAAAATAGAATACCAAATTACTTACAATTCTGAAAATTGTCGAAAAAAATTGCCTCTGAAAACCACAGGTAGAATAATAAAGTATTAATGAGAACCTTCGAAAGGATGCAAAAAATCGTCTAGCTGCAGGCAAGACAGTCGTTGCTCTTTTTCAGGGAAACCATTTGCTTCAGGATAAGAAAACACCCACAGAAACAAAACAAAAAAATAAAAAAAAAACATTGATGGGAATTAGCCAACTGGGGATCTCAACTATCTAGATAAGAATTGTCTATGTGGTTTGCAAGAAATAACAAAGAAAAAAATTCTTTTAAAAATTCCTGTTTGCTCTTAATGTGTTTGTTTACTTCGCATATTTTTCTAAACCAAAGTATAAGATAGCGATTTTCTTATCTTTGCCTCTACGATCCAAGTTTTACGGCAGTTTTATTTATGTTCCTAGTTTAATTGAATCACGATACGAATTAAGTGGAATTTAACTCATGTTGCCATTTTGACATCTTATTTTTACATATTAGAAAGGAATTATTAAAATCGGAATAAAACATGTCTTTTTCTTTTCTTCATATAGAGGAGCTTTTTTATTCACAGTTTGAGAGTCATCCGACTAGGGCGTTTGTTGCTCAAAGGCTTAGTTCAATTTACGGAAATAAACTTCAAAAAAATTCTGTGTTTCATATTTTAATAACAATTATTCAAGTGAATTAAAGTGTAAATGTTCAATGCTCACAAATAAGCATTCGAGGATAAATAGGTTTAGCTTGGCTTTAAAGAAAATGTTATTTCATATAAAGTCTAATTATATTTCAAAAATATCTTGGCTATTTAAAAATTAATGTACTCTTGTAAGACTTCGGTTTTTATAACTACAGTATCTTTAAACAAAAGGGAAAGTATCTTAAGCAAATATTATTTATAACAATTAATGCTTAGTGTATAAAAATAGGCTCAATATGTTACATTTTGTCATAAATAAAAGTTCTATTTTATACATTCAGCAATAAATAATAGTCTAATTTCGTACAATATTTCTCTTTCAAAGATCCGAATAATAAAATTTGTGGACAAATTGTTTTCCTCTTGTGTTTCAAAAAAATTAACACAAAAAGAAACTAAAAAGTAATTAATCCCTAAATGAAAAACTATTGCATCTTATTAAGCATATTTCATTCAATATAAGATTATTTTCAAGCAACGATATCATTTATTTCTTAAACAATTTATTTAAGGAAAAATTCATATGGCTGATAGGTGTCAAATTTGAGTTGTCAATTAAATTTTCAATCAATTACTTGATTAAAAAAACTTAAATAAATATATACCTTAATTTTGGAAGCATATTTCCTCAGAGTACTAAAAAATATACATAGCAAGATAAAAATTAAAGTCTGGTCCTTAATTATTATTTACGAATAATTTGAATTTTTTCACATTAACAGCACCCAATTGGAATCAAAATTCGATTGACGAATTAACACAATTCAAAAATCCTTTCAATGGTTTATACATATAAAGAATGTGCTTACATGCAAATTACATTATCCAAATTACGAAAAAGTGAGAAAATTATCAAGATTCTGTACTTACAATTGTAATTGTACAAGTGTGATGCTTATTTTCATGGTTTTATTAAAAATAAAACTTTTAAACTTAAAATTATCGTTTAAATTTATTTAAGATTTAATATACGAAGAAAGAAATTAATATTCTGATGAAAAAAATTTATAAAAGTTTATTCTATTAAATAATTATAGAAAGATCATATTTCTTTTTAAAAAATACACTAGAAGATTGAATTTCCCTAACGGGATGGCAAAATGAATGTGCAACATTGTTACAAACGACTTTCGAAAAAACAAATCCTCTAAAATTAGAAGGAAAAAATAAATGTTGAAGATGAATGACGTCTGAATAGATACAAAAACGAAAGCTGCATTAATTCTACCTTAATTCTTCCTGTATTCTAACTTAATGAAAAACATGATTAATAACACATCAATCATTTCGGTGAATATGTGAAAACATTGAAATGAGCATATGTAGAAAAGGTTGCTTTCAATCCCAATCGCTCTAATATTTCTGATGCAAATAAATTCAGTTTGCTTAGAATTAAATCGTATTGACAAATATTGATCATTTTAGTTGTCATGGAAATTTGAAGCATTAGAAAACAGCTGTTTATTAATAAAATAGCAAAAACATGAAAAGACTGACTCGAGGGCAAATGCTGCATTTATTCTGAAAGGAAGTGTTGCAAATTTAATGGTAGTCAGTTCATTCTAAATCATCGCCATGAATATCCTTAATAGATTGTATACATTTGGGTTTTTCTTCAAAATTTAATTAATAAGTAATTGATAATTCGTGATGTATCGCTATGAAATTTGAATATTTATGATTATCAAATTATCACGAGAACATAAAATTGCTGCTATAATTAACATTTGATACATACGAATAGGATTTACAGAAAGGGAAGTTTAATCATTCGTTACAATCATTAATATAATGAGTGGTGAAATTAATTTTTAAAAAAATCTCCCCATTTCCGATAAAATGTTTTTGATGCAAAATTTTCAGATTTTCTTCCTGGTACAGAATTATATAAACGATCGAAAGTATACTTTCCGATTTCATTAAAAATCAGAATTATGAAAAAAATTATACTTTTTTTTACTGAAAATTGATATTTTAATAATTTAAAAGAACAATCCATTGTCTTCTACAAAATAATCAAAGTCATAAAATATATAACATTACGAAACAAATGATTTGCTTACTTACACGGAAAATCTAATAAAATGAGAGCTCCGATTTTTATGCTGGTATTCGTCTATTGAGAATTATGTCTCATTTCTTATCTGCATGAGGTTTGTGATAAGTCGAATAATTCTGAACAGTGGACAGATAAAGAGAATACCTAAACTGTCACCCCTCTGCCTAACTTCTTTGCCACATTAAAAGAATGCATTTGATTTGTACAAATTCACCAGATTAACTTTTACAGTAGCATTGAGCTTTGTAACTAGGTTTTCCAAAGCCGAATTTTTCAGGGGCACTATAACTTGCCTTTTATCGAAGATCAAATTCTTCTGCCGGTCTAACTAATTAGTCTTGTATTTTCCATAGTAAATTAACAGAAGGAATTTGTTAAAATATTATACAGCACTTGTCGGGAAAAGCTGCTTATTATATTTCAAGCACATTATAATTTTTTTGAAATTTAAATTGGTGGGTGAGAAGAGTTTGTCTTAACATTGTTCCATATTATATAATTAGATACTTTATCGGTAAGTATACATTTTCAAAATATTCCGATTATATCTAGAAACTGTTTCTGTAAAATAAGAAATCTTATCTTTATAGACAATAATTCCATTTCTTTTCTCTTACAATAATTCATTTTAGTAAAAAAGTAATTGGTTTTTTTCTCTTTATATAAATAACTTTTTAATTAATAAGCTTTAAAAGTGCAAATCATTAATACAAATCATCCGTTTTTTTTATTAGATGACCACATTACTGCTAATTTTATCTTTAGACTCAAAATTTGCTCTTTTCATTCAAATGTTCACTACCAATTTTTCAAAAAAAAAAAAACTATTGTTGAAATAAATATTGATATTATGCTATTAAATATCTTATAGAATAACTTTGATTAAGAATGTAATTTAAATTTTAACACGGATCGAAAATATTTAAGATATCCAAATTAGAATATATTTTTTTTTATATTTTACAAAAAGTAAGTTCGATATTCTAAATTTGAGCTATTTAAATGAATAAAATAAAAAGAATTGACGGAATAAAGGTTTTTATTTTGCACCATCGCAAGCTCTGGGGGCTTTTTTTTCCTCACTTTCATATCCATTATGGCATTTTAGATCCTTCATAACATATTTTTCATTATTTATAAAACAAACAGCTATAAAAGTTTATGCGTTTGAATTTCTATCCTTATCATCTGTCATTAAAGTGCAAATACACTCTTTATCATAAAGTGGCAGAATCGGATCAATTTTTCAACACTAAAAGCTTAAATACAAGATCTAATTTACTGAAGAAAAATGCCAACTTATTCATATTAAAAGTTCCTTACATTAATGATTTAATATAAATTCCTTTTCAAAGACAATAGCAGAGCAATTACGCTACAGCAAAATAGAGGTAATGAGCCATTAAATACAAATTTCGATATCTTGTCAGTATTCCTAACGGTTTACGATTCATACGGTAACATTATTTCGCCTTATTAATGGTACATTTTACATGCTGTTATTGAAATAAAATCGAGCATTAATGGCTTTAAACCAATGGAACGATATTTTACTCTTTCGAAGTATGCGTTAAACAAGCTGTAAACATAATGGCCTTATGTATTGTTTTTAAGAATAGCGAGTGGAATATAAAATACAATATCAGCGGAATAGGGAAAACAATGCTAAAAATTTTAAATTGCTGGAAGAACTATTTGTGATATAAAGTTAAGTGACTGAAACATCAGTAAATGCTGTTTAATATAGTAAATTTAAAAAAAAACATTCATAATTAATGTTTCGATTATAATTTGTACAAAAGATTCTTATGTTAAGAATCCTGCATATTAGAAGATAAATGTAACCAAAAAAAGTTATGTCTCATATTTATAAAAAGGAAAAAAAATCTTTTAAATATTTTACTATAGTTAGTGTGGGAATATATTACATAGGAGTTATTTTATCTTCAAACATTTATTTAAAAAAAATCTGTATAAGGCTATGTATTCGCTAAACAAAAACTATTTACTACATATAAAAATTAAAACAATATCAAGATAGAAATTAACACCTAAAAATAGTCAAAATAAATAACTTTAAAAAAAAATATCCAAATACAGAAACAATTTTTGGCACGAAATATTTATTAAATTACTTAAGAGGAAATGTTAATTATTCTGGTAATATAAAAATGCGATTAATTTTTGATAATAATATAAACCTGATTCTATTAGCAACAAATTAGTAAGAAAGTTGCGATTCATATTAAATAATTAAATCATTTTCTTAGTTTCATTTTTTTAATAACTAAATTCATCCTAATCAACAGAAAGCAAATTATAGCTTACTTTGAAGCCGCCTTGAATGCCTCAGATGTGCATAACTTTCAAAACCAAGCCGAACTTTTCTTCGGTTTTATATTTATAGGTGACAGTTCTCTTATACTAACAAATATCTATCAAATCCTCCTCGTCGCCAAATCGCCAAAGTCACACTCTAGACTAATCCGCGCACCACTTTCCCGCTTACCTGTGTTATCGCTCTTAGTGGCGAGAAAGTCGAGTCGATTTCCTTTAGAGTGACCTTTGGGGTGAGAAAAATCATTGTATATGATATAGAAAACGGGTTTCTAGAAGATGCGGATTTTTTCCTTTCTAGTGATAGCAAAGGGGTTAATTTGTTTATTTTTTATATCAGTGACTTTGTCTAGCGTCAAGTCAATGTCAACAACTGTTATCTGATAAGACAATGGTAAATATCAGCGATACGTTGGTCTGGATTTGCATTCCTTTCACAATGGTAACCGCACTGATTTAATTATTTAATCGCAACGACAGCGTAGTCTTGAGCACACGCTGGGAATTTTGATTGCCTTCAAAACTAAATTTACGATTTGAATATTAATAATGGATAAATAGTTTAAATGCTTATCATAAAGGAGTGTTTTTTTATTTGTTTAGTTTTCAGAACAAAAATGCATGCTCCATTATCGTGAAGAAACCGAATAGTTTCTTCGTAAAAAATTTCCACAATATTGAATTTACTACATTTTCCATTAAAAAAGTTTAAAAAATTAAATTTCCCTTTTGGTTTTAAAAAGTTTCTCTCTAAATTTCTTTTATTGAACTAATATGTTAATCTATTAAAATAATGAAAAAATTATTGAAGCATAGTATGAAGAAATAACAGGAAAAAAACTGATCGTTAAAAGGAATTTTCAAAAATATTATTAAATACTTTTGTCCAAATATAAAAATTAAAAAATGCAATAAATTTAAAAGATGGACTTCTTGGAAAAATAGAAATCTGTCTGTGTGCTCAATACGCTTTCGGTGAAAATAAATTCATTATATGACTATACAAAATAGAAATGACGATTTAAATACTGTATTTAAAAAAATATATCGTAAACTTTTATAATATTTGTTATCCGCCCTCACATATTTACAAATTCACCATGTAATTAGATATTAACAAGAAACGCTTTCCTAAAAAAATTTATTAAATCCCTTTAGAGAACGCAATAAATTATACACTTTTTCTTCTTTAAGAAAAAATTTATTCTAAAATGGACGAAATCTAGAAACTTTAGTGAAACATCTTGTGCATTTCGTTCCATAATTTTCTTTTTCCGTGATATGACTATGGTTCAAACTGGCAAAATCCAATCTTTATAGATCACCTTACAATTCTCCTTAATGAAACAAACATTGACTTCTCAATATTAAAAATTGGCATTCGTATTTTCAAAATTGTTTTTTTTTAATTATTATTGTGAGGGGAAGAAGACAAAGAATAACATCTTATTCTATAGTTTTGCGATCATGCCGATCATTCACTGCGTAGCTAAAAACTATAACCTCGGCCTTTTAACTGTAAAAAAAATGTTGCTTAATTTATTTTTATATTGACAGTTTGATTGGATCTTTCAATGCATCACCTTGAATCTACAATGCTGCATAATATTAGGAACCTCATAATTTTGAATCTTGATCAAGTATTAACAAGATCAGCACTAATCCTTGATTTACTACTAGCGGATCTTTCTCGTAGTGGCTCCCTATGAGAATGGATCAGTCTATTAAAAACGTTGGTGGGGAAAGAGGGGAAAAATCTTCAGAATAGTAACTTATTATATTACTCCTATCCCAAGCAGCGATGTGGTTGGGGCCGACATTTTTTTGACTGCTGAAAGATTGTTTAGAATCTATTTTTCGATTACTTTCAAATGTGATTTTGTCTGTGTTGGAAATATTTCGAATGCAGTTTCGATTATTTATATGTGTGACGGAAATTGGATTGTATATAATTAATTTAAAATAAAAAACGATCTGATAGCATTACTGATTGTAATTTCTCCTGAAATATTTCGAATGTATTTTCGATTATTTCATCATCTCCATTTCCATTTCCTTCTTTCGCTAGCGTCATCTCCATTTCCCTCTTTCCCCACCTACGTTTTTAATAGACTGATCCATTCTTAAAGGGGGCCACTACAGGAAAGATCTACTAGTGATTTACTTAATTATGTTGCCATCAATTTTCTAACTTCATTTTTGCGCCAGTAGTTAAATTTCCTTCCCGAATAATCCCAAAGAACTCAAGAGAAAAAAATTTAACTTATATTAATATCTTAATTAATTTAATTATCAATTAAATATTTTCATTTCTACTTTTAGCTTATATTAACGTCTTGCTATTTGGGTTACATTCTCAGTGTTTTTTAGAATACCATCGGTAAAAATAGTCACATTACTAAAATATAGTCCAGATTTAAATGGTACTTATAAGTACCGTCAGTAGGTAAAGATTTAACTAATATAAAAGCCCACCTACTACTTACTTTCTATTCTTCTTCCACAATAAGGGAATTAAAGGACTAGATTCAGATGACGAAGACACTGAATTCGAATCCTGAAAAAATTCTCTTTATATGTTGTCATCTCGGATTTCCCCTTCGAGAATTTAGATTGGGGAAGTGCTTATATTATTGATTTGCAGTGAACTGAGATAACATAAACAAATGTGTATCATCCATCTTTGCAATAATTGCTGTATTGATGATATTTAGTGTGGCTAGAGGAGGCGAGTCGTTCGGAAAAGGTTCAGAGGCATGGCAGCGGAAGTTCGCATGTTTAATGTACGGAAAGAAATTAGATCTCCAGGCAGGCAGGGCGCTGCCCCATTTCCCTTGGGCAACACGCTTCTTTCTAGAAAATGTAAATGGGGAGCCACACAAACAGTAATCTAGTACCAACAGCGAAAGGGCTCTGAATAAAATTGTTGATAGCATCTCACTAGTAGCATCTCACAATTCCAATATTTTCCAGACGACTTTTTTGTTCTTTCGCCCTCGAAAAACATCATTTTTAAAAGAGTCTCAAATTATAAAAGTTCATTTTATTCACCTTCTTTTTTAAAAGAAAAAAAAAGTATTACCATGTTGTCAATGGATCTATTTAAAGAAGGTAGATACTTGAATATATTAGCTTGAATCGAAGTATAATTGGAAGAAATGCTGCTATCTAATAGTCAATGAATCGAAAATCAAATGAAGATGGACCATTTATTTGATTTCAAATATGATAATATCATAGAATTTCAATAAAATTATGAAAATTAAAACGTATAATGGGACATAATTCAGGGTGATCATAAAGTTCTTTCCTGATTACAAAAAATCATTAAGAAATAATCCTTAAATAAAACTATGAAATAAAGGAATAATAATGCTCTTAATTTTTTTAACCTAACAGTGAGTGCTACTAATATATTCAATTATCAAAACGACTTCAACATGTCCTTTGGTTGCATTCATTCAACGCCATTGTTTTTTAGTGTCAATTTGGGAGTTACATAAAAGGCAAAGTGTTTGTATAGTCAGATATTTACAGATATTACAGATATTTTATCTAGTGTGAGAGTTGAAAAGTTGGGCAATACTTGCTGAAAATCGAAATAGTGATTCTTCGACTTACCAAGAATTCTGACATTGAAATTTATTCACATAATTGGTTTTATTAAAAACTTTATAAACATCTTTACAATATGTACAAATAGCTACATGCCAAATAATAATATTCATAATAATAGAAATTATACTATACCATAATTTTTTGTAACCAGAAAAAGATTTTGTGGTCAACCGAAATATTATAATTGAGCCCTTTTTCTGAATGTTGAACTCATATATATGTGTATTAACACTAAGTGCTATTACATTCTTCCACGTTTAAAAAATTAACGAGAATGTGTAAGAATGATCGGTTTAAAAAATACAAAAAAAAATCATAATTTTTTTTAACGAATAAAATATAAAGGTTTTACATTTTTAAAAATCTCAAACTGATCTAATTTAAATAATATTCTTAAATATGAAAACTACACCAATTTGAATAGAAAGAGTTTAATTAACAAAGTATGTTCAGAAATAGAAAAGCGTAGAAACAAAAAAAATAATAAAACAGATAATACAAGAAGAAAATTTACATCAATTAATACTTAGGTCAACAAGGAAAAAAATTATTTTAGTTACTTTTTATTAAATAATTAAAATTAATATAAGTAATTTATTTTAAAAAATGATTGATTTTCTCAATCATTGATAAAGCACTCTTCACCTTCACGTGAAGATTATTGAAATCCTTGCATTTTACTGATTAAGCTAAAGACTGTTGATTTTAATCCTCATTACAAACTGCTGAAATTGTATTTAAATTTCTAAAAATTAACTAACTTTTATTAATGAATTAATATTTGAAAAAATGTATTAACATCAAGTGTCATCCACTACAAGTTTTAAAAAATGCATTTGAACTTGAGTGGATGAATTAAAAATATTTTATTAAAGATTGAAAATTTGAACACGATATATATAGGAAGAGTGTGAAGTCATAGTAGGAATTGAAAAATAAATATAAATAATTTAGTTGCTGACTGTCTTTAATCACCATTTAGATGCAATATTTGTAAAAAGGAGATATTATTTTTTAAGCAAAGCCAGCTGTTATATTCCGCTTGATAGCAACGCCTTAAATTTCAAATCTGCAATAATAATAGGCAAACCCATTAGATTACGAAAATCACAGGTTACAACACAAAACTGACTGACTCTCCAACAAACAACATTCGCAAGTTGTAGGGTTAATATAAACATATTACTGATCATAAAACCAGCATGAGTTGTGTCCTGAAAACTTTCTCACATGCTGTCTAATAAACTTTCATGCCAGAAAACGCATGACGTGTTTGCGTAACACAAATAAGAAATAATGATTTTTGTCGCGCATTTTGTATTTTTACTGAACAACTCTACGATAAACACTCTAGACGGATAGAACACTGAACCCTAGCAGTAACCTTAAACGACCAACCTGGGCAAGTTTTTTCGTGATTAATGCTTGGCATGGGATAGCAGCATCCAAAAATCGAATTTGTTTTTTAAACATGTTTTTCTCAACCGATGGAAACAAAAAATGTGCTCTAAATAGGGCTTATCCTTAAAAATCCTTGATATCATGTCAGAACATGATGTTGTTTTTTGGAGATGAGGTTTTTGGCGGCAACAGAAATCCGTAGGCGAAAAATAAATTTTTTTTTATCTGCACGAGCATCCCAAAAAATCGGCTTTTAATAACACGTTGACATTGCATTTACAAAAGATCAGATTGAAAAAAAAATAAGTTAATGATTACAGTAAATAAAATCTAGAAAAAAGTCATTTTGAACTCGTGATTATATGAAATGAAATAAATGAATAAGAAATGTGATACTTTTTTAAACAATCAATGGGAGACGAAGTGTTTTGGTGCGTTTGCAATACTAAAGTGACTCATTCAATGAAACAGTTAAAATGAATTATTATATGTAAAATGTATAATTTTATGTAAAAAATTTCCCTTTATATATGTTTTTAATTTCTCATTAAGGGAATATACCTCATTTATAGTAAGATTCACATAAACATTTTGTATCAAATTCGATGCAAATCATTTTTTTGCAAAGGTTGTTAAATATTCTGTTTTCTAAATAAATAATGGTCTCAAAACAGTTGAGTAATTCCCTTTCGTATAGGAGGTAAAAATTCACATTTGAACCTACTGCGAAGTCATAAAAGAATTGAATATGAAAACAATTCTAAATTGATTCTGCACTATATGCTTTCATGATGGATGAAAAAATGGGAAAAAATGAAATGAAAGGCTCTCTAAATAGCTTCTGAAGGGTTTTTCAGAAAATATTACAATTATAATTGTATATGTGCTTGGTTAATCATTTTTTGAGTACATAGAGAGTGCAATAAAGAAGAATCAAAATATGGTAATGCGATTTTTTCATAATACAGAAGTATAGAAGTATATTATATCTCTGTTTTCACGAACTGGAAACTGACATTGAGACAAAGCGAAAGGAAAATAATGGCTGTCATGCGATCATGATAATATGCTTCCTGTAATGGTATTTGTTTTTTTGCGAACAAAATTACATCAAATGATACATTATAAGAAAAGGTAAAATTAAAATACCAGAAAGAGACGATTTGAAACTATACAATTAGAAACCAAGTATTTCAAAGCAGGAAAAAATAAATAGATGATGAGTGTCTTTAAAGCTATAAATAGTTTGAATATATTAATGAATTATAAATTATGCAACCAAATGAAGTTGTAGTAATTTTCTAATATCAGCTATTTTTATAAATGATAATTTCTTATTTCACATACAAGATTATGAGAAAGGGTAGGAAGGAGAATCCAAAAATTATTTGGTAATCCCACAGTTTATGCTTAGACGATTTAAGATTTTAGAAGAACATTTTTACTTTAAAATACCAAAAAGAAATGTCGAATGTTTTTAAATGAAAAATCTTCAATGTACAACGGCACATAATGCATTCTAGATCCACAAGTCACTGATTTTATCATTGGTCATTTGAATCTATTTCCAATTTAATTGAATTTTAGGCCCCCTAAGAATTAAATAACATCCTTTAAAACGATTTGAGAAAAACTGGATGATATTAGAAAAAATTTGAAGTTAAAATGCCTTCAGAAGATAAGTTAATAATCATAGCTAGATAAAGCCACAAATTTCTTCATATTGAATTAGACTTCATATTGATTTGGAGGGTATTAAAACAGAATCTTTCACACAAATTAAAAACAGGATCTTTCACATTTTGTTTTATTTTTGTATTAAGCAAATAGGTTTATTAACAAAATATTATAATTTTTACATTTATTTAGAGAAAATTGTTCCAATCTCTTTTTAAGTCTCATAATTCATGCGAAACACAATCTACAGTTTCAAACATGTTTCGTTTGAATGTGTTTATCTATGGCTGAATAATGGATTTTTGTTAACTTTATGTATTCCTTTGACTTTTTGAATATGGAAATCGTAAGTCTTGGATGTCTTTTTAAAAACATTGTATAATTTTCTGAATATCCTCTTAAAAACAACTTAAAATTAGCCCTAAAATTTGAAAACTATGATTTAGAAAATATGCCCCTTGTTTCCGAATTCTATATTACTGTATAATCTAATAAGACATGTTACATGAAAGTAATACGGTGTCCTGGCACAGAGGTAGCTCGTTTTGTACGTGTTCTGGGAATCCGGGGTTTGAGTCCCGGTTCGGGCATGGTTGTTCTTCTGTGAGATGTGTGACTGTGCTCCCCTGTAAAAAAGGGGCTGTGCAAGCGAATGTGGTGAGTGTGTAGCTAAGTGATACTCTTGGCCCTAGTTGGCGCTACTTTAAAAACAAGAGACGCTCCGTTCGGCTTAAATCTGCTGCTGTATCAGCGGGGGGCTTGTTCATAGGCAAGTGCCATAAGTAACAACAACAACATGAAAGTAACTTTTATACTCCAATCAAATAGAATCATTTAACCAATATCAAATTCCTTTAAAAATTTCATAGAATGCAGCAATATTTATACGTTAGTTTACAATTTATTTCATATTTAGGTAGATTCATGGGACATATTACGCTCATATCATATCAGTTCATTCTTATGTAATTAAAAGTTATAAATTATTATAGTAAAATTGATATCAGCGTCTTCATTGAAAACTGAATAATATATTTCTTTTTAGATTTGTTAAATTTCTTAATTTACAAAAAGGTATAATTTTTTATCATTACCAACTAACATCAAATTACCACAAAATAGAATACTTTATAAAACAATTCTTTCCATTTTGCACTTACTATGAGGGAAGGCTTTACAGATGGATTTTAAAAGAATTATTCCTTCCGACAATTTAATAATCTTCATTTTAAGACCATATTTTCTTTATTTTAATCATTCAATAAAGCATTCATAAAGTTACCTCTTGTTTTATAAAAAAAAGTAATGCTGTTATTTTTTCGTTCGAAAACGACTAAATGGCCTTGTATCGTCTGCTCAGACCTGAATTTTTATTGCATTAACCAATTAAATTCTTAATCGTTTTGTTCCTTCTTTTTTTTTCTACATCTCATGTCTAAGTGAACCTCTTTAAAGAATTAAAAATAAGCCTTTAAAATAACAGAAATCAATTTTTTTAAACTATCAAAAGAACAAAAGTTCACAAAAGTTAAGAAGCAATTATACAATGATATCGATGTGCAAGAATTTATAGTTCTTAAATTTAAAAATTAATGAAACCTTTCAATTTTTGTACATTGTTATTAATGAAGATAAAAATGGCATTGCACGTACCCCTAGTAGAACACAAATGTTGTACAATATTGATCAATATTCGCAATATTGCTTAATATTGTAGAATATTGTTTTATATAATATAATATCTAACAATATTGTACAATATTATGCTACAAGATGTGGTACCTGAGACAATCACTTAATTGACTTGGATGCGTTATATTCGTTTTGCAAATACAACACAAAAATTTTATAAACTTTATTTTAGAGAAAATAAAGGAAGAATATTACTTGAACACATATTCTCGCATTGGTATAATTTTTATTAGATGAATTAAATTATATTTTCTGAAAACAAGAATGAAATTATGTGCTAAAAGTTTCAATAAACTTTTAACAGAACGAAAAGTATCAATTTCCTGGGTTTTAAAATCAATACCCGGTTTTCCTCATCAACTGATCATACAGGTAATTAATTCTATTTTTATTTATTTGTTAGCTTTAGTCTTCTTCCCCAATTTTTTAATAAAACTTTTCCTTAATATTTATAAAGTAAGAAAAAAATCAACCTTAAAGGTGACGAAAATAAAATTAGAGTCTCTAAGTAAATAAAGAAAATCACGTGCTTATCATTCATTTTGAAATGATAATTAATTACGTAAAACGGAAGTTTATGACTTAAAGGTGAATGATTACTTTAGAGAATAGTGAACAATTTGAAATAAATAATAAATATTGTTAAACGTATTACAAATGTAATAAATGTATTGGTATAATGAAATAAAAAAAAAGGTGAAAAGGTATTTCAGAAAAGTAGAGACCGGAACAGTAAAATTGAAAAATATATATATATTGTAGCGTGGTATCAAAAAGTGTATTTCCTAACCACAATCATCAGTTGTTGTTAAAAGTTTTTGATCAATATATTTCATAAAAATTACCAGGCATTTCATATCTGAAGTTGAACAGGCTAGCAGTACAATGAAATTTCCTATGAATATACTTTGGAATATTTTCGAATTAAATTTATATATAAAGACACTTAAATAAATCTATCCTCAAAAAATGTATTCTTTATTTTCGTTCAATTAAGTTTTCATTACGATAATTAAACACATTTTGGAAAAACATAGTTATTGTTATTTATACTCTTCAAAAAAGTTTTAATTTTTAATTTCTTTAAATTAAACTTTCATTAAAATGATAAATTAAATTTTGGAAAAACATAGTTATTGCTATTTATTTCCTTTAAAAATAGATTTTCTATTTATTTATTTTTAAATTTCACGTTTTTTTATACATTTCAAGATTTTTCAAGTTTTAAGCTAATTTTTCAGCTATTTGAAGGAAATTAAAATTTAAAATGAGATACAAATTTATTTCAGTGACTGCAGGATTCATTATTATGAAATTTATAATCTTTCTTCAACATTTAAAACACAAGAAATAATTCAAAGGCATCTAAATCCTAAATTAAATATTTTATTTTAAGAATATCTTAATATTCTTATTCTCGCACAAATATATATTAAAATAGCTTTATTTGATAATTTGTTATACGTAACAAAGCTATAACATTCTCGAACACAAAAGAACTATTACTTAAATTTTTACTGTTGCAATTCCAGTAAGAACTTGGGAAATTTTTGATAATACTTACTTCCCACGCTTGTCGTAAAAGAAAGAATATTTCTTATGGATAAAATCTTGCTTATCTTGAAATGCGTAATGATATGAAAATGTTTAAAATTTGGAAAGGGGTGATTATGCTTAAAGGAAAACATGCGTTGCGTTTCAGATATGTTTTATCAAAATCAATGCAAGAAATCAACGTCAGACGTTCTCAGAGATATTTGCAAAATACTAAGAGGGTTGACTAATTACTCATTTCCAAATTCAACCAAAATGTGCCAGAATATTCTAGAACTAAATATTTTCAAAAAAAAATGTATTACACCTTCTAACAAAATCATGAATGAAATCTAAATTTTTTAATTAATATAATTTATCTTTTAAGACTTCAAATGACACTATTTTTTATCATGTCAAAACATGTTTTAAGGATGAGGTTTATGGCGTCAACAAAAATCCGTAGGCGAAAAATAAAAATTTTATTATATGCACGAGGCTCTCAAAAAAATCAGCTTTTAATAACGTGTTGACATTGCATTTACAAATGTTCTGATTAAAAAAATAAGTTAAAGAATACAGAAGTTGAAACCTAGAAAAATGCCATTTTGAGCACGTGATCATATGAAAGGAAATAAATAGAAAATGTGATATTTTTTAAGACAATAAGTGCGAGACAAAGTTTTTTGGATCATTTGCAATACTAAAGCGACTAATTCAATGAAACGGTTAATAGTTTTAATTCAATTAAACAGTTATACGAGCTTGTGGTGCTTGGTCGTTCACGACATTATGCTCTAACATGATAGATTGAAATATTCATAGCAGATTTCATTTCATTCTTTATTTTATTTTCTTGATTTATTTATATATATATATATATATATATATATAAAACGTCAAAAATCAAATGTAAGCAAACCATCTTATGTACTTCAAACATCTTCATTAAATATTTTCACAGCTGATTTGAATTTATCTCTTTACTTAACTAATGAATAAACAGCAAAAAAGGATTAGAAATTTTCTGGAGATGAAGCTTTGTTAATTCCGAAATCCATTCGATCAGTTTAGTTCAGTTTGATTAATGTCGCGTTTTCAAAGCAACACTAGGGTATTTTGGGGACGAACCTTACAATTTTGAACCACGGTTGGACGACACCTCTGATGCCCCGCCACTCCAAATTTTCACTCCACAGAAAGGGGAGAGCATTAGCCCCGGACGGACCATACCCACCTACACGAAGGCATTTAGATGGAATTGGGTCGCGAACTTGTACCCCTCCGGTTCCGATGGCGTAATCTTATTACCAGGACACTGCTACCACCATTCTTTCCATCATAGGAACATAAGTATAAAAGAAATCAAACATAAATTCAAATCTAGCTGAAAAATCGATTTGACCTTCAGCGGATGGATCATCGCTACTTCGAATGGGTATCAGACTTGCTTATGAAAATGAGCTATTATCTTCCAAAATAATTATAAAAATGGTTATTATATTTATCTTAAAATAAAAAAGTACTTTTTTATTATATTAATTTTATTCACGTTGAATCCTTGCCTTAATTTTAAGATATATAACTCAATTTAAAAAACAATCTGCTTTGAAATGTTACGACAGAGTTTAAACTTATTCAAACAATTCTAACTCCGTCGAGGAATTTTCCTTTCCGCCTTTATTTTGCATATGTACACTTTTAAAGTGCATTAAATTCATCCAACTGAATACATACATAAAAATGTATTATTAATGATTCAACAGTCTGAAAATTCGATAATGTAGGCGAACAAACTAATCGCCAAAAGCGGCTAGTTAAATCAACAGTATTTTGTCGACTGATATTTTAAATTTCGTTGTTTTTTTTTTCATTTTGTTATACATGAGGATAATCGCTGGCTCTATCTGATTTATCCTCTCCTAAGAATTCTTTGAAAAATTTTATGCTGAATTACTGAATGTTTCTGAACTTTTCACTGTTTGGAGTAATTTGATTTCTCATCTTTTAAATTATAAATTATTACTTATGTTTAAAAATACATTGCGGGTGTCGGGATATCCTGGTAGGTGGGGCGTTGGATTCACATTCCTTTGGGCTGTGAGTTTGAGCCCCGTCGGCCTCAGACTCTCTGTGTGTGTGGTGGCTTACACACGTATAAAATCGTTGTGGTCATAAAGACTTCCATGCCGAGAGTAATTCCATTGAGGGTACTGGGTCAGAGGTGATAGTTCTCTAATTCAGGTCTAAACTGTGATCTGTGGATGAGTGAATGAAATGCATGAATGAAGTCTGCCTCGTAAAAAGCGTTGTGACGCGTGAGTAGCTAAGGTGCATTCTTGTCCCTATATAGCTCTTTTGAAGAACCAAGAAACGCTCACTCGGATTAAAAGTGCCGATCTCGTCAGCGGGCTTGTCTATGACAAGGACCATTTAAAACAGCAACTAAAATGCATTGTATTTTTGAACAATCATTTCGGAGAATAAATTCGTTATTGATGGCTTAAAATCTGAAACATTTAAGGAAATTGAATTCTAGACAATAAAGATATAATTCTAATTTAAAAAATAGAACTCCATAAAATATTCCCCAGGGATAAGAAAGGAAATCAATGGGCCTAAGCAAATTAATTTTATATGCATTGAATCAAAACATAAATTAAATTTTATATTGCTCATATTTTTATTACTTTTAACCCTTTTCACTCCGAAAATTAATTAGATGCAAAATTATTCACCTAATACAAAGATTTGTTTATTGATATGAAAAAAAAATGTACATAATTCTTTTAAGTCGAATTTTTTTAAAAAATTAATCTACATCTCTTAACCGTTATCTGGGCATTTATAACAATTAAATTTGAAAAATAAATAAATAAAACGTCAAAATGATGCACAATATTGAATGATGAGTCAGAGACACCATCGGAGTGCAAAAAGGTTAATTATAACGCAACCAACCATCAAAACTAATTCACTCCCTATATAATTTATTTTAGGTCTTAATATTTAAATACGCTTATAAATAATTTTTTTAATGGTCTCTCTATTTATTACTTTCTCATATACGTTGTAAAGACAAATTATAGTAACCCTCAAAGAATTTGAGCTCGAAATTTTGACGAATCTCCAAGTTTCCGACCTCCCTGAGTTTTAAAAACACATTTTTGGAAAAATGTCTGTCTGTCTGCCAGTGACAAAGATAACTCGTAAACACTTTAGTTAGGTGGTTGAAATTTGGTATATGATCTCAAAATTAAATTTGCAGATTTCCATAAAATTCAGAGTAAAATCTATTACAAGTCCGTCTGTACGACTGTTCGAAGATAAATTTACTCCATAACAGCGAAAAGAAGAGATCTAGAAACATAAGATTCGGTCCACATTTCTGACATATATAGTGTAGATGCCTGTCAACCTTTTAACCAAATCCATTTGTCTGTATGTCTGAGCTTTCGGAAACATGTAAACTCAAAAACACAATATTTTAAATATATCAAATTTGGTAATTAATCTTGAGACAACAAATGCAGTTTTTTGTCAAATTTTTGTTTCGGTAAAACGTTCCTAAAACCAAAATTCAACTTTTTTTATAACATTAATCGCCAAAAACTTCGGCAAAGCTGACGCGATATTCAATAAAAATGCTAACTTCAAGCCAAAAGTTAATATTCCGTTACCACAGTACGCCTTTGCCGGCGTCCTGGCTCAGAGGTAGAGCGTCTTCATGAACTTGGCATCTCGGGCTCGAGTCCCGGTTAGGGCATGGTTGCTCTTCTGTGTACTATCTGTGAGTTGTGTGATTGTGCCCCCCTGTAAAAAGGCGTTGTGCAAGCGAATGTGTATATGCTATCCTCATATGAGCCAAAAGTCAGACTTCTGTCCTCGGGTGCTCAGGGGTCCATACCCTCAGAAGCTACTGCACCCCTTCTTTCCGTCGCAAAGCGGACACCAGATCATCATCATCATTGAACGCCTTTGTCATATAAGGTGTTTACTAACTAGACAAGTTTATTACAGAACATTCGAGAAAGTTTTAGGGAAACCGTTCCCTCTGGTTTTTCTATTTTTAACCAATATTTTTTAATTTGATTAATTTTAATTAACTGATTTTTTGAGATGCTCGTGGAGATAAAAAAATTTATTTTTCGCCTACGGATTTTTGTTGACGCCAAAATCCTCATCCCCAAAACAACATCATGTTCTGACTTGATAATAAACGAATAAAAACACCCGAATATATGAGCAGATATCCATTGTTGTCATTGCTACTTCTAAGCTGTTACAATAAGCGTGTTCCTTCAATTGGACAGATGTTACAAATGGCATAATACTTATACAAGTGGTCACAAACTTTATTCCCTGGATTAAAAATATTATAATTTGACAGATAGTTGTTTCAATTTGTTGTAAAAAAGGTTACACAGATTTTCATAGAACAACATATGTAAATAAATTTCAATATTAACACATTGGTAGCTTGAAGAATGTCAAAGCAGTATTGAAATTCTGGCTATGCATTTTTCATCATATCAGCTGTCACATAGACACAATATCTGTGCTCATAACTTTGAGTGAATCAATGCCTTCAACTGCTATTCTGTCTTTTATGACACTTCAAAAGGAAAAAAATCTAGTGGCATATTGTTGGGTGAATTTTAACAACATTGACGTCAAATTCGCTGTGATTTTGATTATTTATTTTGATAGTTGGTCCGTGTTAATCACAATTTTTACATTAATTGCGACATCTGTTGGACTAAAAATTTTAGGATCACGACGATTCCCTAATAGCAATGTTACTACTGTATAGTATTCAATATATTTTATTTTTTAAAATTTTATTTGTTATTTATGGATATTTTTATAAATTAGAAATAAAGCTGCATAAATTTGGGGGGGGGATTTTATCGTAACATTTTATATAAGCATAATTTTAATTGTAAAAATATTGTTTACATGTTTTAAAATCCATCCACTCTGGCAGTCCGTTCAACATTAGAATTAAATATATTTTTTTCTCGCATACTACATTTGCAACCTCAATCGTCGATAGCTGTTTTGGCATTAGGAAGTCGTAACTTTTATTTTTTTTATGTATTTGTGAAGATTTAAGGTCTTCCAGCTTTACTTTCACATATTGAAACACAAGAAAGCTTTCCTGAAAATTAATTGAATAGTTAAATTTTATTAATAAGAGATATCAATTAATATATATTCTCTACATTCCAGAGAAAGTCGAGTATATTAGCCAGTAGAAAATATATTTACACGTAGGTACTTTAGCTTGGAACTCAATGGCACGTAAGAATTGGGCTTTTATACTTGCAAGGTCAAGAATTCTTTTTTGGAGGCAGTAAGAAAACTCCAGAGCACTTATCTGATAAACTAAAGAAGTGTCCAGAATTTTCTGAAGCACGAAATAAAAGTGGTGATAAATTAAAAAATTAAATATACAGTTGCACCATTGCTAAACCCTATTGTCGCTAAAGGGATTCGAACTGTTCACGAGACCCTGTGATGACCATTCGGCTAAGGATAGTCCATTACTTCTTTTCAAAGCGGCATTATATTGACAAGGGAATTTAAATTCTTTAACTATGGTGTTAATGTGAGCAGTCTCACAAATCATTTTAAATGAACACAATATTTCAGATAAATCGATTGAAGCGAATAGCCTGTATAATAATGGGAATAAAAATTGTAAAAGTCTTAAAGTTTTCGAAACCCTTAATGTCATCTTATTAACATTTTTATCAATGAAATGCTTATGGTTCCCCTGTTCTGAAAATATACCTTTAGAACAAAAAGTATTAACTATTGAATAATTAAATAAAATAATTAACTTTAAATTACTAAATAGATAATTATATTTATCAAAATCATTTCGTTTTAATCTCAACTTAGAGGAACTGTCTACTTTCTAAATGTAAGTTTTCAGTTTTTTTAACTATTTTTTTTAGCTGTGATATATTAAAAAATCCGTTATTAAGGAGATTTTTCATTTATTCTAATTTTTAAAATGATATAATTTTTCTATTTATTTTATCTTAAATTAACTTATTATGAATGAATCAGACAAATTTGATACATTTTCAAACAAATGTAACTTGGTAACGAATAATGTTTCAGCATGAGTTTGGATTTTTTATAACAATTTAAGCATTTTTTTAAAAAATTTCTTTAATTTTTTTATTAGATATATTATTCAAACAATTCGAGGTTTTAAATAATTTATAAATTGTTATCAGAACTAACCATAATTTTTCAATTGACTTTAATATAACTAAAATTTGTATATTTTTGAACAAAATACACTACACAAAATCATTAATCGGAAATGTTTCTCAAATTAGTTTTTTGATGAAAGGGAAGCAATTTTAAAGGATGAAACGTGACATATTTCCATAAATATCAATTAAATCAAGTTATCTGAACTATTCATAATTTTTCAACTGTCATTAATGTTAATAAAAAAATTGTTTTTTAACAAAATCAGATATTTATGCGTGTGTTATTTCACATTAATTTTTGATAAAGGTAATATGATTTGATAATAGATATCTGAATCTTCGGAGCGTGACATTATTTCTAGAAAGATTGGGGAAGTCAATTAATGACAATATATTCACAGTTGTTTTTTCAAACAAGAAATATCGAATCGCCTTGCACTATCACTCCACGTGTGTCTCTTATTTATAATTCTTGCCGCATCTATCCTTGATGGTTAACTCTCTCATATTCGTAATTATCCCACATCTTGTTCCTATGCCTAGATTTTTGCTATGCATAATTATCTTTTTTTTTCTTGAAAACTGATTCTTTTTATTACATTCTGCAATCGTTGCATTAATTTAATAACTATTACAAAACGCTGGGCTAAGAATAAGCAACTTTTAGCAATACTTTTTTTTAATATTTAGATTTAAAATTATCTTTGGGTGAAATTTAAAAAATGAATTATATAGTTATTTAATGAATTATTTATTACATTTAAGATTAGATATTAAAAGAATAAGATACTCTATACACTCATTTTTATTCAAATTTGATACAAAGTTTTTTCACACTGAATCTGTTATCTGAATTTATAAAATTTTATTTGTAATATTTATAAAATAACCTTCATTTAATTTCTTTATTTTTCTTTCCAAAAAAATATGCATTGACATGTTTATAAGTCAAACTACAAATTCTACACTAAAATAATAAGCTAGATACCATTTGAATACTAAAGGAAATATAACAAATATTTATTCAGCAAATAGATGGATAACAATATGATAACAGGTATGTAAAATAGTACATAAGATAAGTCACATCAAAATACGAAATGAAAAAAAAATTCTTCATAATGTTATGAAGAATTTTTTTTTTTTTCATTTGGCTCTTATGTATTTATTTAAGAGCATCAAAAGAACAATTCGCCCCAATGATATAAAAAAATTAAAAAATAGGTAACTAATATTAAAATAAGTATTTTTCATTATTAAAATAAATTTTTAAAGTAAAATGTTCAAAACAAAACTACATATGCTTTGCTTTGTAACCTTTTTACAAATATTTTGATCCATATATATTTGCAAAGTTCAAACTATTAATAAATAGAGCCTAAATTTTTTAATACCAAGTACTGATAGCAAATGAGCTTATGTTATAAATTAGTTCTTTTCTGAGTCACAATTCCTAGGATCTTCTCCCTGGCTCAAGAAGAAGAAAAAATAGGTCCCGCTCAATATTTCACAAAACCCTCAATTTCACCTCACTCAGATTTATGAGCAAGCAAGTCCCAAAACAGGTTCTGACCTTGCTCCCCCCTGGCCATCCAAACATACTCCATCCAGATCAAGTGCGTCAGTCGGGCACTTAGCTAGTAAACAAAAGCGTTTCTAGAACGCAAGTGTCTTTTCGAAAGTAAAATCCGATCAACGACCTCAACAATAAAACCCCCCAAACAATATCACGTGACAGAGGGCCTCTTCACTGAATTAGGAAATAAGGCGGTGACCCCACTACAAAAGCGAGAAGGAAAAAAAGCCTAAGTCAAGAATGATCGTGCATTAAGCCTCTTGAAGAAAGCAGGCAGTGGTTGCTCAGCTGCTTTCGTAAATGACTTTCGTTGACCATTTGCGTCTTAAGTGAAAATATATTTAAAGAAACAAACAGCGTGTTAGAGAAATATTTAAATTCTGATCAGATATTCTGTACATATGAATGAAATTCCTCTCCTCCTTAGCCTTAAGTAAGAAATTAGAAGCTTCTAGTGGATCGAAAAAAAGTTACAGAATGAATTAAGTTCTCCTTTTTATTTTTGTGGCCTTACTTCGAACTGGAACGTGTTCACGGTACGCTCTTTCAGTCTGAAACTCGCCGTAATATTTTACTGATTCCTGTTTGTGTAAACATCTGCATTAAAAGATTTTAATAAACAAACGATTATTATTAGTCTTTAATGTTTTGGTCCTTGGAATGTTTTATATTTTTATATTTCTTGCCTTAGAAGGTAAAGAATTCTTGGAACTAATGTATCTAATATGAATAATCTAAAAAAATAGTTTATGTGGTTTAACTTATAGAAAGTATGTTTTAGAATCAAATCTGATTTTTTCGATTTTATGCAATAAGTAAAGAATAATTAAACTAGTAAACTTTTCATATTTAAAATATATGTTTTAGCGAAAAGGTGTTTGAAAAAGTTGGATACAATTATTTACTAATGTGTTTAAATGCTAAAATGCTGAAATAAAGGCACCCTAGGGAGAATATAAATGGCAGAATAATTATTTAAGATATAAGATTTGGAAACTTCATGTTATTATGCTTTATACAATTCCTACTATTAGTTCACACTTTCCTATACATATATACGTCTA
>JAOUZG010000273.1:3114570-3192372 GCA_026289955.1 Argiope argentata
TGATTTCACTATCGTGATACGAATATTTAGGGTTTTGTTATCATAACCTCGCATACGTAGTATAGAGAAAGTATAAGAGTCACCAAAAAAATTAGAACTCGAGTTTTTGATGGATCTTCCCGTGTTAAACCTTCCTAAGTGCGGAAAACACTTTTTTCGAATTATCTGTCTTCATTGACAAAGATACGTCAAAAACAATTAGAGTTGGACAACTGAAATTTGTTACACAGTCTTTATACCAAATTTATGTATTTCTATCGAATTTTGAGAAAACTTCACTCAGAGTCAGTCAATTTGTCTAGCTGTTCGAATATAAATTAACATGATAATAAAGAGAGATAGACATATAAAATTCGATACATGGAATTAACATCTTATGTCTAGACACCTATCAAATTTTGAGTCTAACCCGATAAGAGATTTGACCATATGTCGTCCGTTTTTTTAGAAACAAGTAAAAGCAACTCCAAGTCACAATGACATAAATATACTAAATTTGGCATATGATTTTGTGGCTGCAAGTGTATTTTTGTGTGAAATAATTATTTTAGTCGGTTGGAAAAAACGCATTTAGTATACAATTTTGATTTTAGGATGCTATTAATTGCTTACCAGGGTTTAATCCCCAAATGACTTGCCGGTACTTACGTATTAAACCATCCACCTTTATTGCGTCGCCAATTATGGCATTCCGGCAATGGTGTAATCCGTCGATCTTTATCGCCAAATTTAAATCCTTCGCCAATAAGTTACTGAACCGTTGGTGATCGTTGGCGAAGACGGTCTAATACGTAAATACCGACTTGCCATTGTTGACTCGATAGATTATGTAAAGATGCAAAATCACGCCAATTGCTAGTATTTTGTAACTATTGAACACCAATGCTGAGCAAGGTGTTCTCTAGGACTTTACTTATTAGGAAGTTTATTAGCAAGTTTTGAGAGACCATTTCCGATTATTTAACTATCATGCAAAAGCATATCGAACTAATTTGATTGGAAAACAATGAACTCTTTGATATACTCAATCTGAAATTTTCCACAAATCATTTTTCAGAAGATAAAGCTATATTTAAAACTTCATTCAGCTAAATTTTCAATTTCGTATTCAGTTGCATGGGTGAGCATATAAACAAATTTCCTTTTGAGGGATTTCATATAAGTTTTACATGTATCTAAAATTTTGGTGAGAGGAAAATATTTTGAATTTATTTTATCTAGCTCGGGAGTCTTTGAAAACACCATAGGCTCAATTTAGTTGATGATTATGAAGCTTCTTCTTTCTCCTTATCTACAAGAAAGTAAAAAATAATTCTTCTGATTTTTCTTGCTTTTAAAGCTTTACAGTATATCACTATCGCATACTATTTGTAACACTTCAAATGCTGTTACACTTTATTATAGAGTCAAACATCCTTTTGATTCGTCTTCTTTTTTTAAACCAAAGGTATGGCTTATAATATTTTCGCATACACCCTAATAAGGGTGTTATTCCAGAAAAACTCCTGCATAGCATTGGCCTACAATTGACGCAAAATATTAACCTTCGACATGAATCTAGTATTTTTTCAGAATCTATCTTTTTATACTTGGCCATTTTCATAATGTCAGAACATGATGTTGTTTTTCGGATGAAATTTTTGGTGTCAACAAAAATTCGTAGCCGCACAGTAAAGATTTCATTATCTGCACGAGCATCTCATAAAATCAACTTTTTAATAACGCGTTGAAGTAGCATTTGCAAAAGCTCTGATTGAAAAAAATTAAGTTAATGATTACGGCTAATAAAACCTAGAAAAATGTCATTTTGAGCACGTGAT
Source organism: Argiope argentata (assembly GCA_026289955.1). Taxonomy (NCBI): domain Eukaryota; kingdom Metazoa; phylum Arthropoda; class Arachnida; order Araneae; family Araneidae; genus Argiope; species Argiope argentata. Next base: position 3,116,391 of record JAOUZG010000273.1, read on the forward strand.
TATATGAAATGAAATAAATAGGAAATGGGATATTTTTTCAAACAATATATGCGATACCAAGTTTCTTGGATCATTTGCAATACTAAAGAGACTCATTCAATGAAACCATTAAAATGAATAAAAATATAATTTAACTTGCACAGGCACGTGGTGCTTGGCCGTTCAAGAAATCATGTTCCGACATGATACATTGAAATATGCATAGCAGATTTCATTTTAATCATATTATTTTTTGGTAATTAATCCTTAGCATGGTGTTAAATTTCATTTGTACTTCAAACACTTTTTTCAACCGACTGAAACAAAATAGTATTTGTTTCACTAGAACCTATACCGAATTCATTACATTGCATTGCAATTACCGAAGCATTTCCGTTCTTCAATCCTTGCAAGTTTCTGAAAGTGCAGACAGACAGACAATTCAATCCTTGGTTGGATTTATCTCGAAATTTGACATATGTCTATATTATAGACGTTATGTCTGTGTACTGTTCATATATTCTACTCCCTTCGTTTTTTAGCTATTGTGTGTAGTTATATTCGATTATTAACTATAGCAGACGGACTTCCTCTGATCTAGCTCTTTTCTAAATTTGACAGGAATCAATTTTGTATAAGAACCACATACCAAATTCCAGTTGTCTAGGTTAAAATGTTTTTGATATTGTCACTGGCAATGGGCATTTTCCAAAAATGTATTTTTTTTTTAACCCTGACCTAAAGAAAAGGTCCAAAACCTCGGGATTCCTCAAAATCTTGAAATCGAATTTTTTGACGATTTCTGCACTTTTTCTGCACAACAAAAATGAGAAGGCGAAAAAGATCTCTTCCTTCCTTCAAATAAGTTATGTTATCTACGAAAAACTTCTTTCTGGACCTGTAATGATGTATGCAATAAAAGCAAAACGAATTCGTCAATATACCTGTTGTTACTCATGACACTGGCCATGGACAAGCCCCTCTAATACATCAGCAGATTTTAAACCGAAGATATGCGTCTCTTGTTTCAATTAGCGTCAACTAGGGCCAAGGGTACGACTTTAGCTACACACTCATCACAGTCGCTTGCACAGCCCCTTTTTACAGGAGGGTACAATCACACATCTTACGGATAGTACACTGAAGAACAACCAACCATGCCCCTTCCGGGAATCCCAGAACACGAGGAAAACGCTCTACCTCTGTGCCAGAAAGCCGGCTATAAATTTGAAATTTGTTATATTGATTATATTGATGGTGATATCATTTCTGCATTACATCGGAACGAGGGGGTGCAGTAGCTTCTGAGGACATGAAGCCCTGAGCACCCGAGGGCAGAAGTCTGACTCTTAGCTCATATGAGGATGACATACTCACACATTCTCTTGCACATCCCCTTTATACAAGGGGGGCACATTCACACAGCTCACAGATAGTACACAGAAGAATAACCATGCCCTAACCGGAACTCGAATCCGGGACGCCAAGATCATGAAAAAGACGCGCTTCCTCTGTACCAGGATGCCAGCGACAATATATATAAAAAATATTTAAAAACCGTTATTTGAAAAACTTAATTAATTGAAAGATTTTAAATCGATGTGCTTTGTTACTAACTATAATTTTAGATTAATCTAATACATATCATGCATTCAAATTGAATTCGTTGTTAAATCGGCAATGTTCAGATTAAACCAGAAAATATCAATAACATAAATTTCTAGTGTGTGAACTATAATGGGCACTTGTATAAACAATCGCTTTTTTAATCCTCGTAGAAAGACATTTAATGACTTTTTCAAACGAACTTTAGAAGTTTCTTTTCTTGTATCTCAGGAAGCAATAGCAAAACAATGCTGCTACTTTCTTCGCTCTTATCAACTTGATGCAAGAGATCATTAAGATAGATAGATAGATAGTTTTGGCTTATACTTCGTCTAGTTTCTTTTGTTGGCTTATAGTCTTAATCATTCTTTCACTTTCTCCATTGTTTCAAGGTCTGAATAACGGTCTGGAGGAAAGATTGTGCCCATTTTTTTTAAAGATATGAAACATCAGTGCGTGCAAAGACCATAAGAGTTCTTGTTAGTACAAAAGTATTGATATTAAAGTAACCTTGAATTTAAGAATGTTAATAACCTTGTGTTAACTTAATTGTTCCATGCATCTCCGTATTTCACGAATCAATTTAGACTGTTTAATTTAAAGGAAAAGTTGATACTAATTATTTCCTTTTTGATTATCAGTATATCTTGTTATAAAAAGAAATATTTTTTTCTGAGTTATGAAGGATGACAGGTTACATTAAATTATATTCTTAGACAATTCTATTAATGATTTGAAAAAAATAAAAAGACCTTCAAAAAAGTCTGAAATTTTTAAAAGCTATACTTCTGTCTTAAAAGTTGATAGAAGTATGGCTTTTTTTTTCATCATAGTAGTTCTATAAAGAGTTGGGTTGGGTTGTTTTATAGCCCAAAAGCCATCTTTGGATAAGCTGCGCCACATTTTTGAGTTTAAAATATCCGTATCAAAATATAATAAAATCAAAATGAGGAATGTTTGCAAAACCCAAATGTCTAAAAGCGAATCTCTGAGTCGTGTAAAAGCGTAACAATGATGTAAGAAAAATTGGTTAATGTTTATATCTGATTATAAAAAACAATATTTTTTTAACTAAAAAGGACAATATACGGGGATATGGAAAGCCTCTCACTCAGTTCCAGGTGAAATTTCTGAAAACTTGCTAGACGCTAGATGGAAAACCGTGGACACTCCACGAAAATGTGTAAAAAAGATATAGGACAATTACACATTGATCAAAATGGTGCTGGATGCCTCTTCAACAAACGTCGGTGGGTAAATCGAGTCTTCCAATCCTCAATCTAGTTAAAAATGTGCCCAGCTGTTTGCTAAGTAAAGTGGACCAGAAATCTATTGTGGGCTTAATTGTATGGAGACCACAATATTACGAATATGTGAGTCCGATTCACTTGGTCGTTTGGAATGCAAAATGTGACATATATGTTTCTTGTAATCAGAAAGGTGACAACAGTGGTTGAAATGAGAGAAAAATAATTTTGTAAAAAAAGATGTTGTTGTTACTTATGACATTTGCCATGGGCAAGCCCTGCTGATACAACAGCGGATTTTATGCCGAATATAATCGTCTCTTGTTTAAAGTAGCGCCAACTGGGGCCAAGAGTACGACTTTAGCTACACACTCATCATATTCGTTTTCACAGTCCCTTTTTACAAGGGGAGCACAGTCACACATCTTACAGATGAACAACCAACCACAGAAGAACAACCATGCCCGAACCCGGGAATCCCAGAACACGAGGAAGACGTGCTACCTCTGTGCCAGAAATCCGGCTTAAAGAAAGATGGAAGGTATATAGTAGGAGTAGTGAATGTGTGGTTATTGAAAATGAAGAAATTTAGAGAGATTAAGCTAACATGTGGCATAAGCGATTTCTCATAAGCGTAGTAAGGCAATGATTTTGGTCATTTTGCTTTTAAATAAATATTCATACCATCTACCCATCTGCAAGGATTTCAAAATATACAAAATAATATAAACTTTTAAAAGATTTAAAATTGTAAGCCAAAATAGTTTGAAACTGTCACGTATAATTGAGCTTACCATAATTTCCATATAATCAAAACTGTTGCCCTATTTCACTTTTCAGTCCCATATTACTATTTGTCCCTATTTTGTTCAGTTTTCTGCCTAAATTCTGTGGAAGAAATTTTAAATAAACTCCTTATTGGTGAAAATAGATAGTATTAGTATATATTTGCAAATAAGAAACACCGATAAAAAAAACTGCTTACCTAATAGGTTATTCAAAGAACAATAATACCAATTAGAACTGCGAAACATCTGTGAAATTGAATAAGTAATAGAAAATGGTTGAGATTTTTTGCAGATACAAAAAGTATTGATCAGATATCATGACTAATAAAGTTATGCGAATTTCTATTTCTGTTTATAATCCAAGAAAGAAACAATTTGAATAAATATTGAATGAATCTTAAATAAATTCCTGATTGTAAAAAATAGATAGTATTAGTATATATTTGCAAATAAGAAACATCGATACAAAAAAACCCCTGTTAACCTAATTGGTTATTCAAAGAACAATAATACCAATTAGAACTGCGAAACATCTGTGAAATTGAATAAGTAATAGAAAATGGTTGAGATTTTTTGCAGATACAGAATGTATTGATCATAAATAATGACTAATAAAGTTGTTCAAATATCAGTTTCTGATTCCAAACCAAGAAAGAAACAATTTGAATAACGAAGCAATTTGACATCTAAGGCAATCGATGCAATTTCGATTTGCCATAATAGTGTCATAATGACTTGTTTTAATTTTATAATTACGGGCAAGATGGGAATAATATAATTAAGAAAGTAAAATTGCCTTTAAAATATATCCAGGTTGAAAAGGATAATTCTTGTTTTCTTTTTTATTATTTATTGGGTCTTTGTTTTATTAAATTTCTTAATCTTTATTGAATTTTATCAAAACAAAATAATCCCTTTCATATCTATTTTATTCATGTTTCATTTATATTTTATAGTCACCCTTTATAAATAGTTAATAATTATGGCAATAATAAACATGGAGAAAGTTAGGATGACAATTAAAACAAGAACAATAAAACCATTGTAACGATCATAGCCATGTTCCGGATGGCCTAAGAAAAGGAAGTAAATATTCTATATATTTGGTCATTTCTGAATATAATTAATACTTTAAAGAAAATTGTAGCAGTTACATTATTACTCTTCTCTTCTCTTTTGAATAGTAGATAGTGATGCATTATTAAGTGCGCATCCCATAGTTCATTGGGGTTGTGAGCAGAGGAGATGATGACGCTTCTCTGTTAAGGTGAGCGCGAAAGTGTCTTGTCGTGTGTTTGTATTGTGTGTGAGTGTGGTTATTAAAAAAATATTCCTGAAAACATGTGTTCTGTTGCTTCCTGCACGGATTCTAATAATCTACATTCCACCACATGCATTCCAAATAAGGGATTTCACTTCATAGGATGTCTTTTCCTCTATGAAAACCATCACACATGGATACAATCCATAAAATTACTTAAGAACTAACAAAACCCATTCTAAGAATTTCATTTTAACTATGTTCTTGTTTAAAAGTTATTTTACAAATCTTCATCTCCTATTTACTAAACCAATTTTTATTTTCACCAATTTATAATTGAATTAATAACAAAATACAATTCAATATTCATAATTAACGGAAGGTTTATTTGCTGAAGAATATCACCAAGTCGAAACTGGAAAAAAACTATTTAACTTGAACTAATTATGAAATCGCAAGACGATCTCATTTCCATTAACCCTTGCATTTTAAGGGCGTGTCAACCTATTCACAAATGCAAACCAAAACGCATCGACCCATTCAGAGGAAAATATCTTAAAGAAATTAAGGAAAATATGTTTAAAAATGAATGTAGCGGTTTAAAGGAAAATAATTTTGTTTTTGCTTTTTTTTTCTACAAATGATTTTAATCTTAATTAAAGGGTAGGAAAAAAATTAATTTTCACTTAGCAGTTTGGAATGTCTTTCTGTTTTGTCAACCAACCGAAGTTTTGGGACAATTGTTTCCTTTTCTATTACGCATCAACACTGTTTGTTCAGCTTTTGAAGCCTGGGGTATCTTCAGGCAGTGATATTATTCATGTATTTCAAATAGTCGTGTTAAGGGGCCTTTTCACCTTTCTCAAAAGATAATTTGTTCTAAATATTGCATCCTTTTAATAAAATTTTAAGAAACAATCATGCATTTGAAATTTGAAATTTTAACTAGCGAATGACAAAACATCGTTTTTGTGTTGCTTATATATAATAAATGCATTTCAAATAAATCGTGTTGATGTTCAAAAATAGTCTTTTTGCTCTCCTCTTTAACATGGTAAAAAAACAAACATAGAATCCTCTACTTTTTTTGGAATCTACACTCATGTCTATAAATTAAGGATCATTTAGAGTCATGCTGAAACCGAACTGAAAAATACATATATCACATGTGCAGATGTGATATATGTACATATACATACAGAGAATGTATATATACATATAAAGAATGTGCATATACATATAGAAAATGTACATATAGAGCATGTGTGGAACATGCTTGATCGATGAGCTGCAGTCCGTCATCCATCTCCTACATGTCTACCGGAACATCGAAGAGCATTGCAAGATGAATGGTACAATATTCCCCAATTTCAGATCGATAATTTGATACTCATTTGGACATTGTACGGGCTGTATTGTACATCGTCTGGGAGACATATTATGTTTTTACCATCATACAACTATGTAATATTGGTTTTTGTAAGTAGGTGTTTTTTGTAATTTGTTCCAGAGAGCAAAAAATAATTATTTTCATTAATGATATCAAACGTATAGTATCTTTTTTTGCTCTTTACCGCTTGTTTAAAAAATAAGCGATACAAATAAGTCTCATTTGCGCTGCTTCTGACTCTTTCTTTTCCTTAACTTGCATTATCTTTAATTTATGGTAATGAGCGTATTTTAAAATATAATAATCTAACAAAAGTGATAGCTTTTAAAATATTGGTTAAAATTTATTCATTTTCTATTTTGATTTCTGTTTAGGTAGATTTTTATAGGGAAATAATGTACAGCAAAGGTTTTCATGACCTTCAGTTCTTCACCGATCATAGTCCCTAAAACCCTAAACCACCCTGTGTGTGTGTGTGTGTGTGTGTGTGTGTGTGTGTGTGTGTGTGTGTAGAGAGAGAGAGACAGAAAGAGATGGATGAAGACACTATAACACTTTGGCCATGTTATCTTTTAAACAGGATTCAGGATGATTAAAGTAATTTGTTTGGATTTTAAATGGCTTGAAATATGTTATTAGAATTATAAAAATCCCGAACGAGGGATTTCAAAAGGGGTGGAAATGTTAGATAGGGGTAAATTTTTCATTCCTCTATAGCTTTTTTAATATTAAAGATAGAAAAATAAGTTCAATCAGCAAAATTAGCGCCTGATTAAGGTGAACAACTTTTGCATTTATAGTTTTTCCATAACTGTAATATTTTAGAAATAAGTGTCTGAAAAACGATTTTCAAGCCGTAATTTTGACTTACTCACATCAGCAATTTACGTTGCAGGCAATAGCTAAAATGGAACACAAAGGTACGATGGAACACAAACCTAAGCTAGACGCAAAGATACATACCTTTTGGAATAGGAATGCAACTTTGCGTTCCAGCTTGACAAAATTACTTTTTTTTTCTTCGTTATAACGTTATTTTTCATAATTCAAAGTGTCAGGTCAGTATATGTAGAAAAATCTTTATAACTTCCTCATTCCTTCATAAGATTCAAACTTAATGAGCTATTTTTTCAAAAAAAAATGAATGCAAAAATGACTTATGGGCATTGTGACTCTTTAGTCTGACTTCATTCATTTTTAATATTTCATTTGTCATTTTTTTCGAACAGTGTTCGAAAAAAATATCTTTCCATTCCAAAATATCTTTCCATTGAAATATGCGTAGCAGATTTCATTTTAATCTTTATATTTATTGTTATTATTAGCCGCCTTTGGCGACCAGTCGGTTCACCGATATTAATGCCGACTAAGGGGTTCATTCAATTTTTTTGTATAACTTGATCTCATAATAAGTTTTTCAGCAAAATATTTTTAAGCTTCAAATTTCCATATTATATAATTCACTTATACTTTTATATATGCCTTAAGCAGTCCTATCTTTGAACTCAGCATCTCTCTATGATTTTCTATCAGTGCACGTAAAATTCAGTTTTAAATTAAAGTGGAAACTTAATATAAAGAAATTTTTACTCAATTCAAGCATGCCTTTAAATAAAACTAAGAACTGAAAGCAGAGTAGTCCGACATTGAAGTTTTATGTTCACTACAGAAATTGAAACATTTTAATTTTTTTCTAATTTATAATATCTCAAAGAATTACTCAGCAAACATTTCACAGCTTAAATGAAACATTCAGTTTTTTAATTTTATTTTTATATGTATATAAATGCTCTTAATAATAACATTTTTTGGTATATAAATGTATTTCAAAAAATTATGGTTTAAATTCCTTTGGTCTTATAAATTCATATTCTGTAAAATATTCTTAATATTTCGAATTCTAAATAAATAAATAAACATTTCTATCTTCTGCAATCAAATCTGGCTGATTTATTCAGTTCTGAATATTGCAAGTTTAGAACAATCATCATTTTCATAATCTAGGCCAATTATTCTTGAGTAACCTTGATTGGCTTCTTTGATATCATGATAAAGTGATTTAAAATCACCAGTTTTTATCGAATAGTTATATCGAAATTTTCATAGAACGATCAGCTTTGATGATTGATTTAGTTGATTGGAGTGCCACATTTTTTTATTTTAAGGTCTTATTATCTCTAGAATATTTTGTTAAATATGATTCCCAGAGCAGATGATATATGTAAAAATTTAAAAATCGTAATTCATAGGATTTTTTTTCTCAATCTACTAATTATATATTTCACTTAGACCATTTGTTAAGTGTTGTATGTCTCTCTGAACAAAATTAAGAAATTAGATGTTGGGTTCTGATTACAGATGATGCTTTGTAGATGTTAAGCCATATTTGCCTTAGATAAAACGGTTTAATTGGATTAGTAATATATGTATAGTAAAATATAATAGAAAACATTTCAAGCATTTATTTCCCAAAAATATCATATTTCATATTTGTTTCATTTTATGCAGACACGCGCTGAAAGTTACATTTTTATATGTTTAATGGAATGATTGATTTATTTTTTCTCATGTTCTAAAATATGCGGGTAAAAAATATTTTTATATGCTTTTATAAATTTTGCATTGTTAATTATTACGTATGCTTGTTTGAAAGAAGATGCGTTTTCAAATAGCTGACCTGCTTCTACCAGTATAGCTTTAGTATTACGTATGCTTCGTTGAAAGCAGATGCGTTTTTATTTCGCATGATTCATTAAATCACCATCACGAAGGCGAATTCTTTGATTTGCACAATATATCTTCTTTACATAAGTAAAAGTAACAATTCAAAACATGTCTTATTGTATTAAAAATTTAAAAAAAACACGAATGCAAAAATATTTTACTTCTACTTATTATCAATTGCTTTTTGTTCGACGTCAATTTCTAGTTCGTTTAAGATATCTTACTTTTAAATAATTAATCACGCTCTCAGATTAAAACTAACAAAGGTGTTCTCATCCAATCCTTAAAAAATATGACATCTCTGTAATTAAACAAGTTTATTTTACTATATTGCGAGCACGGTATATCCCAGCAGACACATTTTTTTAAAAAAACACTGAAAATATAAACTTTTTTGAAGGCATATTTGGCTGAATGTTCAAAACGGAAATAGAAGTAAGGTTTACAGTATTTCTTAAGCCCTTATGACAATAATTTTTAATAAATATATATAATGGATTCTAATAAAATTTAGGATGTTCATTAAACATCCTGCATACATTAAACATCAATTTTCCATGATCTCTTTTGAAAAGGAAAAGGATAACAGGCTTGTCCTTAATAGCGCGTTTAGAAACTGACATCACAAAAAAAAAAACTGAAGGTCGTTGAAATACGCGGTGGATTTTAAATTAAATCTATTGTATTGTTTCATTTAAAGCAATACGTCAGGAACGAGAGCTACAATTTTTAGGTAGAATTTTAATTAATAAGTAAAAAAATTAATACAGAGTGGAAACCTTTGATTTATAAAGTCATAGCTATTGTGTCAGAGAAATAGTACACAACAATAAACAATAATAGTTTCCTGATGTTAGATACGTAAACAGAAGAAATGATTGTTTGGTATAGTTTGTTATACAGAATGAACAGCCTTGTGTAGCTATCGAATGTCCCTAATGAAGATTTAATGGGTGTACAAACCATTGTGAATGTAATTCATTGATCTTTCATACAATTAAAAGAGTAGGAAATTTAGATTTTCGAAACGGAATTTTAATTTGTATTTTTCAGAATTTTAAATCTTCTAATTTCTTGTTCGAATATAGTTACATATGTTTCTATTTATAAAAAGCTAATACTAATGTATATAGTTTTTAATAGGTAAAAAAAATAACATCTTATAGGTAAAAACTAAATATTTCATTTGCAGATTTCGATTAATTTTAATGTGCTCCCTTTTTTGTGTGTTTAACTTTTAGTTTCTTTATTTTTTTTATATAAAAGTTTACTTCAATTGACATGCTTCCAAAGAATATGAAATCAAAGTTTCAGATTATTGTTTTATAATGTTTTGAAGTATTTTTACTAGCTATTTTATAAAACATTTGAAAGGAAAGAAAAATGTGGTTAAATTTCCCGACTTACGGTAATTGAAAAAAATGGTAATGTAAATTAATAGCTATAAAAGCCTATTGGTAATCAAACTTTAGCTATGAAACGCAAAGAGCTATTAGAAATTCAATGCCAATTAAAGTACTGAAAACTTTTCTTAAGTATATGCTTTTCAACTTTTCCCAAGACCTAGAAATAGGGTCTCACTTACCGGTGGCTCCCATACACAAAATTTAGTACCATTAAACTGTTACTTTTGCATGAATGGAAGTATGGCATAGCGTTCTATATACGTAGACTTGTCCTATGTTAAACCTGATGTCGAAGATCAAATATCGCCTTCTTGGTAGATCATAAGCCTTTGTAAATGGAATTCCGGCTCATATGCCATTTCGATCACCTGATCAAAGTTCAAAATCAAGCAGTCCATAATGAGCCTTTGACTTTCTTTAAAAGTGTGAATTAGTACGCGTAAACGGGTTAGATTAATGCAAATATTTATTTTCAAGTTTTAAAAATTTGCAAAATACTTTTAAGAAAATTTTAATTTAAATTTTAACTTAAATTTTTTATTGTTTTTGTAACTAGTTTCAAATTCATTTTCATAGCTACAATGTTATTTTTTTTTGCATGCACATGATCAATACAATATAAGTGTGAGAAAATTGTAAAAATAAAATTAAAACAAATGAATGAAGCTTCAACCATTATCATGATGTATGTTTGGCAATAGGTTCGAAGCTCTTTTGAATTATTTTATTTTTTCTTGACAAACATTCTTTAAAGCGATTTTTATAACTTTTAGTCACTTTTTGTGTTGCAAATCTTATACAACCATGTTTAGACTTTCAAAAGATATTTAATTGATATCTTAAATTTTGACAGTGGTTACTACCCTTCATCGTAATCTGAATCCTTAACCCTTTGTATTCTGATAATGTCTCTGACTCACCATTCAAGATAGTGCATCATTTTGACGTTTTATTTATTTATTTATTTTTATAAAAGTCTACATAATGCTTAAGAGATGTAGATTAATCTTTCAAAGAAATTCGACTTAAAAGAATTATGTATATTTATTTTTCATAGCAATAGATAAATCTTTGTATTGGGTGAATAATTTTGCATCTAATTATTTTTCGGGCATCTAATTATTTATATTAATTTTTATTAAAAAATATATTTGCATCTGTTTTTTTTCCTCTAATTACTTTGATCATGATATTTGACATCAGTGAACATTTAGCGTAATGTAATAAAATGTGTCCATTGTATTGTAAAATCAAATCAAATCCTACGATAGATTAATTTTTATTCATGTAGATGTGATGTATTTAATCAATAGTGTGTGATCGCCTGTTTTTTTTCTAAAGAAATTAGGAATTATTGTGCAATAATACTATTTCCTTCCATATTCTCTTTATATGTTACCACAATTCTTAGAATGCAGATGATGTAATAAGCAAAATTTTAAAAAATAAATTTCTGGATTAAAATATTATTTATTCTAAATAAAAAATAATCGCTCATAAAATTCTGGACAAAACATTCAGAAAGTACTTCGTAAATTGATTTTTTGTCTCCTTCAAGTTTGTCAAATAATATACTTATCTCTGCTTCACTTTTTGAGTAGAAAAGTCTTTATAATTCAGAACTCAAAAGAATTTCATAAAAACACTAAAAAGAGTCCTTGAAGATTAGGAAACTTTAAATGAAAAGGCTTGAATAAAAAGCCTAATGCTTTGGAACGAATCAGTCTTAATTGTAATATCAGTATTATGCATTCAAATAATCAAATATAATAACACAACATAATAATATATTATTAATACCAAGATTAAAAAAAGGCCGAGTTTTTTTTTATCCTTATACTTGAAAAAAAGAGTGAAATTACTTAGGAATCCTTTTATAAAAGTGATTGTTTCATTTACGTATCAAAATTCATAATTTGCAATTGCACTCCGCTGAGAGCGGATTATAATTAACTCTGCGTAAAATCGTATTCAATTTAAAAAGAAATAAAAAGAAATAATTCGGGAAAATAAATTTGATTAGAATAGAGTTTCACTTTTCTTCTATTCCAAAACTAAAGGTCATCCTCTTTTAAGTGTAATAAAAGTTGGGGGAAAGTTTTTAGAGAATAAATTTTAAAAAAAAATAATTAATTAATTCTGAACTAAAACTAATATTTTTGAAGTAATTATTCAAAGTTTAACAAAAGTTATTTTAAATAACTTTTATAAATCAAATAAAATCTTAATTAAAAACAATAATATTTCAGCTTTTTAAAATATTATATATTTATTTAGAAGAAAAATATCTGAGCACTCAATAACAACATCGCGTATTTTTTTAATTCTAAGTAAATAGTCCAAAAACTGTGCATTAAAGTTTAGAGCTTCCGGCTTTTTTTTAAATACAAATAAATATTTTTTTAACAAATGGATTTAAAAGGTCGAGAGTTTCAAGGAAATGAATATGTCTTTAAAAAATTCTCTTTTATAAGTAATAGAAAATTTAAGTTTTCTTTCTGGTGGATTTCTTTAACTTTCCCCTTTTTTCAAATAGTTCAAGTTCGTATTAAATTATACCTACACAATTGTTATTTTTAGTTTAAAAAATCCCTATTCCATTCATTGTGACTTTTCTTTGCGATAGGGCTTACAGAATTTGAGATAGTTAAATAATAAATTAACCCTCTGTGGGCCCGTGTAACTCTCTGGTCACATTTTAATTTATCAACATTTTACAAAATAACTATAGCTTTTTTCACGATATAGCGCATAAATCTTAACTCTAAGGCGTTGCAAACACAACCAATACTAGTATTCATGACCACTGCTAGGCTCATCAATCCGAAATAGCAAAATAATTGGTGTGCAAACTGTTGGCAGTAAAACTACGCGAAACCCTTTGATCCAGTTGAAATTATTTGTGCTTTTGTCAGTGATTACCAAACTATGTTTTTGGATGCATGTACATTTATGCCTTACACCAAATGTACATTGTTTTATGGACTTTCAGATATGAGCTATTATACACAGAAGTGCAAATTTTATAGGTAGGTGTGAATTGTAAGTCGCATAATGATCAGAGCGCAATAAAACTGTTTAAACCCAAATTTGTTTTCATTTGCATATATAGGTTTATAATTTCTGAATTTTCTTTCCCACAATTTTTTTCGAATTAAAAACAAAAATTCAGCCCATAGAGAGTTAAATAAAATTCGTGGTTAATTTAAAACTCAGAAATCAATTAGATCTCCTTGGGATCATAAATCTTACATCTTTTCATTAATTTATTTTATTTTTATTCTTTTATTTTTTAATATTTGTTTGAAATAACAAAAAAAGCCCCCAATAGATTATTGAATCTAATTGAGAGATTCAATACATTTGTAAAATAGAGAATTAAGACCAATAAACTTACACCTTTATTCCCTTTATTCTAAAAATTTATTCGGTGTAGTTTATTTCATTTCTATTATTGCTTATCTATTATTTCTATAATCGTTGGTTCGATACGCTTAAAATATATTAGATCTAGTGCCATTGCTCATAATATTATGTCAGAATTCTTTAAACGACTCAGTAAAGTAAGCTGTATTTGTAGCAAGAAAACCAGTTATTTTAGAATTTCTTTGTTGTGTATAACTATCGTTCAACATTTTTATATCTACAACAGGCTTTATATTTCGTCAGAGAAGAAAACTCCAATGTTTAAAGAAAACCGATTCACGTGTTAAGAAACGTGTAACTTGTACTTCACCCCAAAACCAGCGGAATAGAACAACGTGAATAGAAATTTTTTTTCTGGATAGTTCAAAGTCAGTTCGTAGAGGGTTTTATATGGGGAAATTTAACGTATAGCCCTAGGACATCTCAAACAACTTGTTTAAAAAGACGTAACTCTGGAATATTAATCTCTTGAATGTTAAGGCCAGAACAAAAGAAAAATTTTGCAAGCTCGATAGTAAAAGTGGGCCCTTTTAAGAAGTAGCACAACATGTAACGTTCTGTTTTTCAGGGTTAAATGGTGAAACTAATGATATTCTTTTTATTTATTTATTTCATTTATTTCTAATTCATCATGGTCGATGAATGATTGATGCTTAAGTTCATTTGGATGTATTATTTGTCTGTTTATTCTGTTATTATTTATCTGCAATTTGACATTTGTGGAGGATATATCTATCTTGAATATATCTGTGTCGCAAACTTGCAAGAAATGTTTCGTGTTTTCGGTAAGCAAAATGTTAATGTGTCTGTTGGATTGGGAAATTAATAAAAAGGAAATGATGTTTTATTTTGATGATAAAATCCTCATTTTGTAATAATGGTAATCATCTTTTGAGTGTTTTACCACTAAATGTAAAGGCATGAAGAACTCAATGTATGTCTGACTTCAAAGGAGATTTTAAAATATGTGATAAAGTAAATCATCAACATCTAAATTTATTCACTAAACAAGCTAATAATGAGTTCTAAAGATTTTTTTGTTTTTGCAAGAGGAAGTCTGAATTATTTCAACGACGAAATTTTCATTTTGTAACAAGTATGGATTGTTTTGTAATGCCTGTTTTTCGAGACACATTATGAAAGTGAAAATTAATTTATTATTTGGCATTAGAAGATGTTAACATTTTTTTTCACATTAGAATTCACAAATATTATTTAAGGTTTTCGTGCATAATTTTTTTCAATTTTTATTCCTATTATTTCATATAAAATTATCAGTTGTTTATTTTTTTAATTTCAATTTAGGATAGGCTAAATATTGAGGATGGAAGTGTATCAATCCAAGAAAATGAATTCTAAAAATCGGAGTTATCAAAGACATCAAGTTCTTTTATCTATGCAAAAATTGCCGCATCTTTATAAATACAGCAAAAACTAATAATTAAAAATTTTCAACCTTTCCCAGCATCCTCTGGAAAACAGTAATCATATTCACTGTGTATTGTAAAAGTTAGGAAGTAGAATTCTTCAAATTTTATATATTAAATATCTGGTAATTACTTTAAATATCTTTTTAAATATCTGGTAATTACTTACAACCCCAGATATTTTATTCAAAAAAGAACAATTCCAAAACCGTAGTTTGTCTCGAATGTCAGATTTTATAATGTTACGATATCCTTGAAATTTCTAATAGATCCATTACGGACTCATTTTATGATATAAAATTTCCCTTTTACATAGGTTGACAAATAAAGTCATTTTTATCCTCAAAAGTCATACAGCGTTGCAAAGATTATTTTTGTCATCACCCATTCATTAATGTATGTAAATATATAGTACTTCCTTTTATACTTTTGTGCTAACTAATATAAAGATTGAAGTAGTCTAGATTTTTTTAAATTTTTCCAAATAATATGTTTGCATAAAACTATCTTCACTATTCGTCGTTTTCATTAAAAGTACATATAAAAGCCGAATGGAAAACATAAAATTAAAATTGAATCAGCAAGTTTCAAACGCTGGGTTTAGTACTTTTAAATATATATGAGAATTACAATAGCGTATTTTAAAATTTTAAAGTAACAAGATATCATCCGACATATTGTTACTCTTACTCTTTCATCGCTTTAATTTAAAATCAGTAATATGTAATTTTTTTTGTATATAAGTTTTTTTTTGTTTCAAAAAGTAAAAACAGGTAGGGGGAGATTTTATAGATAATTATACATCCCTTTCCTGAATTAAGGAGCATTTATAATCTTAAACTGTATCAAAGTATTTTAATGCCGACGCCCTGGCATAAAGGTAGTGAGTCTACCCCGAGAGCTGGGCGTTCTGGGTTCGAGTCCCGTTTTAGGCATGGTTGTTCTTCTGTGTTCTGTATATTAATGTGCTCCCGGTAAAAAGGGGCTGTGCAAGCGACTGTGATGAGTGAGTAGCCACGTCGAACTCTTGGCCCTAGTAGGCGCTAATTCATAATGAGAAACCCTCCTTATAGCTTAAAACTCACTGATGCCTTGGCGAATTTTTTCCATGGCAAGTGCTACTAATAACAACAACAGTATTTTAATAGTTGAGATCGAATAAACATAGGTTGTACACCACCGAACTCCATGAAAGATTGGCTAAATATGTATATACATAATACTTTCTTTAAAAAAGAGCGGAAATTTGGAGCTCAGATTCAAATATGTCATCAAAACGCGATTAAAAATTTGAATATAAAATAACAGCCACTGTTTAACATCAGGGAGGTATATATAATAAATTAAACTGGGCTTAACTTTCAAACTTAAGACTTAGGAAGCCCATAAAAACGAAGAGAATATAAAAAGAATTCAAATGAGCTAACAAGTGAAGAACTGCTTATTCTCAGAATTATGCACAGAAGTCCAGAGTAACGTAAAAAGTAGATAATTTGCAAAGGAAGGAAAAAAATGATTTTTTGCATAGAAATAATGGAAAAGATACTTTTTTTAAAATATTATAATTTATTGGCAGTGTTTTTAACGCTTCAAATCCGAAGAGGCTCTGAAATTTGCATAATGATGTTTATTCAATATACTCCTAAATATTGTTTACAAACTTAAGTGCATGTCAGACACATTGGAGAACAAGTAAATTTTATAACTGAGTGAGGAACCGGAAAATCAAGGAGGAGCAGGGTAGTATAACAAGGGAGCTTTTTATAGTTCCTCGTCTGATGACATTTGAATAGGAGGCGACATATTAAACACTAGCTATACCAGCACGGCGTTGCCCGTGGCATAGCATCCAAGAAAAAAAAAATAGCTTTAAACTTAAGTCTAGTTTCCACCCGATATAACATGGGCATGTTGTGCAACATCAAACCTAAAAATATATTTTGAAATTATCGAAAATAGCTATAAAACAATTTTTATAGCACTCATTCAAAATATTTAGACTGTTACAAAGGTAAAAATATATGTCCGTAGACAAAACTCAGGCGATCATTTCGCTCCTCAGGAGATAGCATTCTGTCCTCAAAATTCAGTTGCATTGCGAATTAAAGATAGGCGGTTATTTCGCTCATTAAAAGACTCTCCCTCCCTAAGTGTGGACATTATTTCTCTGATATTCGCTAACCGAACATTCCTTCTTCCGTCCAAGGAGGAATTTCCTTTTTGGGAAGACATAGTGAGATTTGAATCCCTGTTTAAAATTAGACGAATGAAGAAATGTATCGCATATGCATACCACAGTTCTTTTATCTGCACTTACGCAGTTTGAGTGCAAAGTTAAAATTGCAGTTATAAAACTCCTTTTTTTATGTTGATATCTCTTTAATGTACTAAAAACTTTCCTAATTAATGCTCTATAAAATGGCATAAATATCTCCAATATCCGCTAACAATTTCTCGAGTTTTTGTGGTTCAAACATACAGATGCTTTCAGGCGACTTCATTTTATACTATTTATAGATAAGCGGGTTTTTATTCTTCATTAAAAAACGTGTCTGTCTAATAATTGTAGAGACATCTTTTGATCTAAATTATATTACATAATATCGATTAATTCTTTTTCCGTGGGTGAAAGTAATCGAGTTGTTTATTTTCCATCCTATCAGTGCAAACCGCATCTTTTTAACTTCGTGATTTTTCGAATCATTGATTTTTAATTCATTTTTTCCGAATTTCTTAATCATCCTACAAATTAAGACTATTTTCTAATGTGTCTTTTATTTGTACTTAACCAATTTAAATCATTACAGTTAGGAATAATTGTGTTTATTTGTATGTGAAAGTAAAGACCGAGAGACGATCAATCCTTTCACAGATTTGGCTGATTTGATTCGAATTTGCATTTTAAATGCTAAACCGTTTACCAAATTTAAAATGTTTCAAGTAACTCTTTTGTAGACTTCGGGTTACCTGTATCTGATAGACCAGTCAGATTTCCTCTGAATCTTCTATAAAAATTCGACAGAAATCTACAAATTTAGACATGAAGCCCACGTAATAAATTTTATTAGTCCCGCTCAAAGCGTTATTGAGTTATCGTATTCCCCAAAAAAAGGAAAGGCAGGTTGGAATTAATTGATAATTGTAATATCCTCTTTATATTTCTTATACGAGAAAATAAAAATGCCAATTGCAAAGTCTATGCAGCCTTAATGAGCATCCTATATAATGAGAAGAAATGCAATGATAAGCCTAATTATTTCAAAATATTGTGTAACATTTAACTTCTGATTCTTAAATTATGATACACTCTTCAAAGGAATGTTTGCGGTTCTGACTTTAATACACAGACTTCCAGATTCTTTGAGAAGGAGGCAATTGTAGAACCAGTTGAAGCTAATTATGTAGTTTAAAGTTTTATTTGTTAAGACCACTTTCCTTATCTTTTGATAAGAGAATCTCTGCAGTTTGGGTATTTCTAATTTGAAGTAGTTAGTTCATTCCTTTTACATTTCCAAACCACAACATTTATTTTGTTGAATTTTCGGAACTCTAAAGCACGAATTTAAGAAAAAGAGTTGACTTTAAGTTAGAAATAAATATGAAATCACTGAAGCACATAAAGAAGCAACATTTCGCAACTTAAAAAACAAATTTATTCAATATTAAAATATGAAAGATTTGTTGACCATTTCCATCGGGTTATTTATTTTTTATTCTACTTTAAAGGTCGACTCTCCAAGGACACCAAACAAATTATTCCCAAACATATTGCTTTTTATATCGAACTATAAGCTACTAATACATAATTGAAGAAAATTCTTATAAATATCTTTTTTTTTTCATTTTGTTTGCGCTTTTAGACACTTCGATTCGTAGACATTTCATGTTACGATTTTATTGTAAATTGATACTTCAATATTGAAATTCCCAGCTTAGTAAAAGATGGCTTTTATGCCATATAAAACAAACAAACTCAACCCATTTAATTTAATAATTATTATTGTGAAAGTTAATAACATATTTAATGTATTTAAATGCAATTAAATATTACCTTCTGGGAGCTTTTAGAAACTATTATTTGCAGGTATAAATTAGGGGATTAAAAAAATAAAATAATGTAACTATTGGTGAGCTGCAAATATTTCGTATATTATTCATAAATATTTTGTTTTATAAATCTTCTTCAAAATTAATAAGGGACGTATTTATAACCGTAACAAAAAAATTAAAATTTTTAAAAAACTTTACAATTAAAGCTAATAGCTTAAAATTTATACTCTGTTCAGTATTCTATATTTTATCATTATATATATATATATATATATATATATATATATATATATATATTCAGATTTAGCTTTTAAACATCATCAAATAACTATCTTTGCTTAGCACAAATCATTTGTCACCTCCTTGAAGGATATAAATGTATACAATGACTTCGATTTTTTTTTCTTTTTTTACTGTCATAATGTCACGTCGACTATACATCTTCAAAAGCGTTACGCAACAGGTGAAGAGATTTTCCAATTTAGTTGAATTGAAGCTATACGAAATGTCATAACGTTACAAAGGATAAATAGATGCGTTTGTTATATCGCTTTATTTTTCTTTTTTAACTTTCATTTCTTTTTTTTTCTTCTTTTTTTTTTTTGCCCAGATCTTCCGTAATCATGCATGTAAAACAACCACTACACTGTTATTGACGTATATTAAAATTTAGCGGTTTTCGACGAGGATTTCAGAGTACATGAAAAATTCAGGAAATTCAGAAAATGTTGTAATCACCAAAACAATTCAACTGCGAGATCTCGATAGATATCCGCTTTTCAGACATATCCCGCTAATGTTCAAAAAATGACTTTGGGAATAACTTATTTCGATCAATTAGCCCGTAAACAAAAAAAATTAATTGATAAATTCGTTAATCCTTAACACAATATGCTAGACTTATTAAAACTGTGCATGGTGTCGAATATCAAATCATAGATTTCAATCAAATCTTTTAACCACTTAACATTTTCATTTTCTTTATTATTTAATAAGATGACACCTTCTATTCTGGGAATAATTTCTTATTTTGTTTTAAATGGAAATCCATCGAATATTTGACTTATCTACGTATTCGAAGTCATTTTAATATTGAATTATAATTGTAATGAATGTTAATTTTTTGTTTACAACTATCAAAATTCGATAAATCGATGCACGTACGGCATACAGGCAAAACAGTTAAGTGGTTAACAAAATAGATTTAAGCCTGTTTGTCTGTCCTTCTGTGTACATTCCAATATAACATTCATGTGTCTACAAGCATGGTAAACGAAATTCGTCAATAGATTGATTCATCAGAAATATATGCCAAATTTTTAATAAGTCAGTAAAGTGTTCCTTTAAAATGATAACAAAAACAAATAATATTTTTTAAAAATTAAGTGAATTCCTACGAAAGGCAACAAAGGAAAATTTTATTTGAGTTACTTTTTATTAAATAATTACAAATGTTGTTTTACTGTTCCTCTTTACAACGGAAGGAAGGGTGCATGAAAGTAAGAACCCCTAATCACCCACGGGCAGAAGTCTGACTTCTTGCTCACATACATTACAAAGTCTTTTTAAGGGGCTGACATCATTCATGCATTTCATTCATCCAGCCTCAGATTGTAATTTAGATCAGAAACAGAGAACGATTCCCTCTGATCCAATATCCCGAGTGGTATTACTCACCACATGGAGAACATTCTGACCACCACACATACACACAATCATTGGCGGGCAGGTTCGAGCTCACAACACAGAGGATGCGAATCCAACGCCCTACCAACCAGGCTACCTTGCCTAACAATGGCAATTACTATAAATAATTAATCATAAAATTATACTAACGCTTAAATTTTCAGAGCCAATTGAGGATTCACCGCCATTCGAAGCAACGCAAAATACGTGAAGCTTGTACACCAATTGGAGAAACGTAATATAGATAAGAATTTTTTAATTTTCTTTATTCTGTATTATTTTGATTCGAAAATACTTCAAAATGATTCCTGAAAATCGATTAATTAACAATGTTTTATTTTAAAGGCATCAAACATTAAGAAAATAAACTGAATCGTTTGAAATAATAGGCAGAAAACAGGTTAACCCTAACCTCATTGGCATGTTGAAAAAACAAACTTTCGTTACCTATTTGGTGGCGGAGAAATGAAGATTTTTCCCGAGAAAGTTAGTTCTTAATTAATTATTAATAACTAATGAATTATTATTTGAAAAAACTGTATTAATTTCTAATGTCATGCCCTACAATTTCGAAAAAAAAATTTAAAATTTTATATATAAAATTTAAATATGAAAATTGAATTTGCCCAAATTTCAGATTTATATCAAATTATATAATTCTGTATCTAATCGATCAAAAGTAAGTAATCGAAAACTCTGATTTATTACTGATATACAAATCCTATTTTATCCCCTAAACCAAGAATCTTAATTCAAAAGAATCTTTTTAAAAAAAAAGTAAAATGAAAATTTTAAGGGTAATGCTTGCTACTTGTTTATAATCCCAGTATTAATACAAAATACCTCTAAGTAATTTATTTATTTATTGGAGTCTTGCTATTGAAAATAAGTAGCATTTCTCACTCTAAAGATGAGGTAAATCGAAATCTGCTTGCATTATTTTTTGTTCAAATCTTTATATTTGTTTTATTCTAAAACACGGTAGATCGCTCGTTCTCGGATATGAAAACCCTTTGCGTTCTTGCGCATGCGTCAGGATGCGTTTATTTAGTCAAAATAGGGGTGAGAGGAAAGATTGAAGGAGGAGGTGTTTACCTTTAACAATAATGTGAGCTCGAATTACACATGAACTTAGAAGGTGCAAAAATCTTAGGATAATTCTTAATATTGTAGGAAAAAAGATAGTAATTCAAAATAAAATACTTTAAAACAGTTTTTTGTATTTACTATATAGGACCTATACATTTAATTATGATGAATAAATGGAACATTTAGATTCTTAAACTTTGCTAATTCTTAAAATTTGCTGATTGAAATCCTTTTTTTTAATTCAAATTTTTGATAACATTTTGGAATGAACAACGGTAGATAATATAGGTTACATTTAATGACATTATATAAAATATTCTCTTTGCCCTACCTGACATTTTTTTGGCGTTTGAATTAGCCATATAAACAATCAATACGCTGGTTTGAATTAAAATAGTACGATACGATACGATGCTGACATATACTTGGGAAAAAACTGAATGGCAAACTATTTAATGAGGTGGAAAAAAGGACGAAGAATTCCGGAAAAAGTTCATCCTTTTTATTTCCACCACTGAGCAAGATATAATCATAGAAAAGTGCCAGTATGGGAATACTGGAACTATATATACGTATGTTCACGGCTAAGTTTTAGAGAGAACGATCATGTAAATTCATCACTCTACCAGCGCATTCATTTATAGAATCAAATGTTAAATAACCTCCTTTTCATTACACAACAGTGTGTTTATTGTACGTTAATTAAATTTGTAAAATTTTAGCAACGAAATTTTTGCCATAATTTATTGATGTGTTAAAAAATCAAATCACGAAATGGTAAAAAGTTAAGACATCACTTCTCGACGTCCTGATCTCTTACCATTTCCGATCGTTTCAAAATTCTTTCAAATGCTCATAAAATATCTTCCCTTCGAAATCTCCGTTCATTTCTTGAAGAAAATTAAACGATCTTCTGCAGTTCATGCACACTAATGAGCAATTTATAAGATGCTGAACTGTAGATACGGGCATCATTATATAAATATGAAGTCGTAAAAAATATTGAACTCTATCAAGAATCCTTAATTTTAGACATTTCGTCATAAATTTTTCCCAAAGGATTTTATTTTGTAAATTGTTTTTTATTATAATTCCTCCATCCTATTCTTAAAATTCCTGAAGTACCTTTATATATGTGTATAATTACCCACTATTATCCTATGTAGAGAACCTTTTAAGTAATAAGCATTTTCAAATATATTTTTTTCTCTCTCTCTTCTTTAAGAATGTTTTTTTTTCCTTGAACCGATGCTTTTGTACTCTTAACTAATCTATGTAAATAAGAATCTTGAGTTAAAATAGTTCTTTCCTATTTTTTACTTGCATTCATTTTATTTTAACAATTTATTTTTTTATATTTTCTTTTTGAAATTTTTTTTCACTTTACATGCCGTATTATAACAGATAATGTTTTTTATCTCCGAGATTATTATTATTATTATTTTGTATTTTTAAATATTTATGTGCCTCTTGATTTTCTCCAGCTTTTTTTTTAAAAAAATCACTTTAATGCAATGTTTTCTCCTCCTCAAGATAATATTTAAGGAAGCCTTTCCTTCTGCAATACGGATATGTGTTTGAAATGCTAAGGACTTTTTAATTGATGCTCAAAACCTAAGTTCTTTCTAAGGAGTATTGCTCTGATAAGTTCATTACTCACAATTTCATTAAAGGCGTATTTGCCATAAATATATACAGATACTTTTAATTTGTAGGGATAATTATGTAAACATTATTTTCTCATTATTGCATTATTATAACTAACTACTGTTGTCGATATTTAATCGTACTAAGAATGATGAGAATTTCGTAATTAAGTTCATATTAAATAACTCTTAAGATTGGTCATTAGAAAAAGAAGCTGAAAACTGTTTAAGTATTTATGAATAGTTAATTCTTGATTTCAATTGGCATATTTAATATGATTATGTTCAATTAAAAGCTGTTTGTCAAGAGGAATGAAAACATGGGCTGAATCAAGAAGAATAATGATGAAGAAAAGTTTAAATAAATCAGGTTAAAACAAACAACAGAAATCTAGAGTATCTACATATTTAACTACATTGTACATTATAACATAATTATCTCAATTTTTTTATTATTATTTTCGAACAAAAAAGTATGCAAAGTGAAAACAATATAATCATTAAAAGATTTGATATAGCTTTTTATCAATCAAGCTGTTTTCCACCTAGGAATTGAAAATAACATTTTTGACATTTTACTTGTGAAAACGGTAGCTGAAAACTTGATTCTGTGTGAAATGCAGATGTGGTTTCTACCACAATAGTAGCATTATATGAAATTTTAAAGGAAATTCATATGCGTAAAAGCCTACCGACTTCAAAACGCGAGGATTAATTTCGATAAAATTTGCTCCACAGTTTTAGCATCTAAAGTTGAGCTTCAAGACAAATTTCCAATCTAACACATTTAGAGGTTGGCCTTATGTCAATTAAAGCGGTTTTATAGGTAAATACGATTATTCAAAAGAGCAGCAATGGATGTAAATAAAGTTTGAAGAGTGAGTTTTTACAAAAATTTGTGGTTCTG
The DNA here is from genome assembly GCA_026289955.1 of Argiope argentata. Classification (NCBI taxonomy): domain Eukaryota; kingdom Metazoa; phylum Arthropoda; class Arachnida; order Araneae; family Araneidae; genus Argiope; species Argiope argentata. Next base: position 3,141,022 of record JAOUZG010000273.1, read on the forward strand.
AGAAAAATTTTAATTTTAATCAGATGAAAAAAAGTGTCCTATTATTAATACTTCATTTTCATCATTATACTATGAAGTACAAAACTCATGAGAAGCACTTGGAAAAGGAAGTCAGGGTGTTCTCGGCCTTGTAGAAGGACCACAATTATTTTTACAAGCGAAGGAGAATAAATTTTTATCAGAACATATCTGAGAAAATTTCAAAGCGATCCCTCGCAGATTTCCATAATAATCTATATCTTTTACATTCGATTACAATCGATATGTTATTATCTGTACCGACTGTATTTGTTATTCTAGAAAATGACATCATTTTTTTCTGATTTGTGATTATTCAATTATAATTAATTCATCACATTGAAATCTAGTCTTTATTATCTTTTCTAATAATTCCAAAAATTAAACAATATTATTAGTTTGGTACTTAAGTATTAAACCGTCGATCCGCCAACAACGCCAAAATTCTTTAATGCTTTTAATTACGTCACAAACCAGTTTTGGCGAGTAGGCGATTTATTGGTGACCGTTTTTTGATTTGGTGAAAATGATCGACAACTTAATACGAAGTCCATTAATTTTAACGAGCTGACTTGTTATAAAATGCCAAATTCTTTATTGTTCAATATCGCTTTGTATATGTGTGTGGAATAGGGACTTAAGAAATAACTATATTTGAAGGAAATGTATTGAAAAGATTTACTGAAGCAGTGAATGGATTTTTTCTGAAAATATACAAGTCATAGTTATTTTATTCTTATCATTTGCCTTATTAAATAAATCAAATAAATATTTTTTTAAAAACACTTTCGAATATATTCTTGTGCGAACTCGTCATTTGACATTAAGATACTTTATCTTTTATATATAAGGGAATAATTATATAAGGGAATTTGATATCGTAAGATACGGGATTATTCTTTCGCATAGTCAATATTCTTTCTTTTTGTCTATTACTGCTTATTTCTTTATTTTAATTACGATTAAGAAGATTATTTTATTCTATTATACTATTTAAAATATACTGCCTAACGCCTAATAATTGATTTCTATATAGTTAAATTCAAAGAATGCTTTAAATGATGTAATAATTTATATTTTACATTGCTCGAAACTGTAAATAAACTGCTGAAAATGTTATAAAATCTAACTCCCATAGTTAGACAGATTTAATAAAATATTTTCAACACACTAACAATTTAAGCAAGAACCTGAAAAGCTTCATGATTCGATCGGAAGAACTTCGATCGAAAAATTATGAGAATATCACCATATCAATGATTATGTGAAAGAAAATCATCCAATCAATGGATTACATTTCCAAAAAGCAGCCATTGGTTAATCTGAGTATGAAAGTGGTTTTGTTATTATCATGTCAGAACATGAGATTGTTTTTGGGATGCGGTTTTTGACATCAACAAAAATCCGTAAGCGAAAAATAAAAATTTTTATCATCTGCACGAGCATCTCAAAAAAGCAGCTTTTAATAACGAGATGTCATCCCATTTACAAAGGCTCTGATTTTAAAAAAAAGTGAATGACTACAGCAATTAAAACCTAGAAAACCACAATTTTGAGCACGTGATTATATGAAATGAAATAAATGGAAAACGGGATATTTATTTTAACAATAAATGCGATACAAAGTTTTTTGGGTCGTTTGCAATACTAAAGTGACTCATTGAATGAAATAACTTAAATGAATAAAAATATAATTTAACTTACACGAGTACGTGGTGCTTCAATGAGGGTTCAATGGGATGAGGTTGTCAGGGTCAAGAAAAAGGCGTGGGTAAGGAATTGAAATTTTAAATTCCAAATATTTCTCCATAGAAGACTCAAAAATATTGGTAAGCGGCTGCAATTTCGAAATAAAGACCTCTTTAATCTCCAATTTGCCTCTTTTTGTTGAGATGATTTTTTCAGCTTTTTTAACTTTATGAAAGCTTTCTTGAAATTGAATAAGAATCCTAAAAAATAGTTTAAATTGTTTGATTAATCCATATGTTTACAAAACCTCTAACTTTTTGTTGAGATTTTTCTTCCAACGTTTAATAAAAATCTTTTTAAAAGTAGATTAGATTGTTTAATTAAGTATTACTTTTTCAATGATTGGCCGTTCTAGGAATTTTGTACTGACATGATACCTTGAAATATGCATAGCAGATTTTAATTTTTAATTTTTTTTCTTTTATTAAATTTTGGTGCATCAAAAGAAAAAATATCCTTTATTTCACAAAAATTTAATATCAAGTTTAAATTTCTGGAAAACATCGTATGATTTGATACATTCATTTGACATTTTCCTCAGAATTCTCCTCAAGTTTTCTTTTAACCGCTTTGTTGACTTTACATATTTATTCAGACTTTCCTTATTTGCTGAATTTCTGTAACAGATAAAACAATTGAATAATTATCGCATAATTTCTTTGTTGAATCTATTTTATCTTATCGCATTGTCCTAGCATCTCAGTGTTTGATTTCTGAAGAAAAATATTTCAATCGTTCGGTTTATAATGTAATTATTTACTTTATGACTTCTTAAATTGATTTTCTGGCATCTTAAAAGCTGTTTAGTTTAAATTTGTTTTCATTTCAAACTAATGCATTCATTTATAAATCTCGTTTCAATGTCATTTTCAAGGTAAAATCTTTTTATTGTGGTTATTATTTCTCGTTTACGGAGCGTGGTTAAAAAAATTCGCCTCCTGATTTCAATAAAGTTCCAAATTATGTCATTGTATTTGACTGTCCTTCCGTGCATATATTTGAACACAATGAATCTCGCATCCTTACATTTTAAGTATGGATAATCGCCATCGGAAATAAATAAGTTTCGTCACTATACAATGAAGTTTTTAAAATAAAATACCTTATTAACAAAAAATTAGGAATTTTTAATATACCTGACATCTCGGAAGAGATTTAGTTCCATGCTGCTGATTGAGAATGGTCAATGCCTAAATGTGTAGAAGCAAATTTCTATTAAAAAATACATTTAGAAAAATATGCTATTCAATCTATTTCGACACTGGTTATTAAAAAATGTTTGCCACTCAGAAAAATCGAAGCAATGAAATATTTTAAAATTGAAAAAGGAATGCAATTAAGATTAACGAATCAAAATATGAAAAAAGCTTTACAATTGAAGAAGGATTCTTTTGCATCCGTATCTTCGACTCTCCTTGGGGGGGGGGGGGGGATTTGTTTGGTGGGAAATGATAGGTAAGTATCAGATGACCTTCTCACAGAAAAAGAGTAGCCATTACAAAATTTCTATTAGATATGCACTAGCAAAGTAACCATAGTTTCTTCCTTTATTCCTCTTTATTTTAAAGCTTCATGCGATACTGGAATGGACAAATATTAATAAATAAAGATTAAAATGAAATCGGCTATGCATATTTCAATGCATTATGTCAGAACATAATTTCTTGAACTGCCAAGCACCACGTGCTCTTGCAATTTAAATTATATTTTTATTCCTTTTAATTATTTCATCGAATGAGTCACTTTAGTATCGCAAGCGATCCAAAAAAAATTGTCTCGCATTTATTGTTTAACAAAATATCACATTTCCTATTTATTTCATTTCATATAATCACGGGCTCAAAATGATATTTTTCTGGGTTTTATTTGTTGTAGTCATTAACTTATTTTTTTTATTGGAGATTTTGTAAATGCAATGGCAACACGTTATTAAAAGCTGATTATTATTTTATTTTATTGAGTACAATTCGGCTGTATCTTCGTACAGATAATAAAATTTTTATTTTTCGCCTACGGATTTTTGATGACGCCAAAAACTTCATCCCAAAAACAACATCATGTTCTGATATGATAATAATATTTCTCTATTATAATTTTCTCTTATAAGCTTTCCAAAATATTTTATGGGTGAAAGATCATTCCACTTTTAACAATTAAATTCATAACTGAAATTATTAAATTATCTGATTCATTCATTTGGTTATTTGAATTTATTTGAATAAACATTGCATTGCACTTCATACCATACTTACATTTATGTAAACAAGCGGAAGTTGTTTACGGGAAAGTTTCTTACAAATTCTCTTTCAGAGAGGCACAAAAATACATTTGTGTGTCATTAACCTCATGTTATTCGCGATCTATAGTTATCAAAGTTTTTTCCGGCGTCGATGACTTTACTCAAAAAAAAAAGTTGTTTGTGAGTGTGTGGGGGGAAGGGTTAGATTCTGGTAAGAATCCACTGTTTTAAATTCCTCATATAAATATTTTTTACTTCTATTACAGTACTACAATTTCAAGCAGGTTCAGTTTTTTGCAGATTGAATCTATTTCTCTCATTTGGAACCTCATGTCTAGTGGGTTCCACATCAGAATTTCATCTACTCTCAATTCAACGTAAAAGTGTAATTAATACACCAGCCGAATTGTACTTTTTTAAAAATACATATCAGCATTTTAATTGATTTAACAAAGTTGACATAGTTCAAATCTTTATGTACAGTTATAATTCAGTCGAATTGTACTTTTTTTTAAATAATAAAAGCGATTTGATTGATTTAATAAAGTTCAGATACTTCAAACTTTATGTAAAGTTAATTGCACTTTTTAAAAATGCATTACAGCAATTTAATTGGTTTAACAATGTTCAGATATTTCAAATCCTTATGTGAAGTTATGATCCAGTCGGGGTATAATGTAATAGACCTCTACTCGGTACACCCTGGTTAACACTAAATCTGCCACGATTTTGCCTCCTCCCTTTTGTCTCTAACATATTGGACTGTTATATACACTTTTAGGTACTTACGTATTAGATCGTCGATGTGCCAACGGTCGCCAACCACCTCGGGCCAATTTACTTAGGTGCCCAGAACTCTGATACGTTACACCGCCATTGTTTGTCCGTTTTCACGTATAAACTCATCTCATGTCCATTCAAACACGTATTTTTAGAGGGAATAATTCCATAATTTTGGAAATACGTCACTGCATGTTTTTCGTTGGCAGGTAACTCTCAAATTTTAATCAATTTAACGAGTCAAAAAATCAGAATAGAAAAAGCATTTAGTGATCTTCTGCGAAACTAACAAAATGGCGGACTAAATTTAAGGTTTGCATGGTTGTTTGCTATTATTGGCACTTTAGCAACTCATAGGCGAAGCCTTCAAATTTTGTGATAAAGATCGATAGCTTAATACGTAAGTACCCATTTTTAATAGCTATAACGTGTTAAATTAAATATTTCCATTCAGATTAATAACCTTATATATAATCACAAAAAACTGAAAGTCTCACCCTCCAACCCTAGATCTCTTATCCAGTCAAATACTATTCTGAAGCTTCTTTTGGATAACTAATAAAATTGTATTGTATTTTTGTATTTCTATTTTTCCCCATAACAAAGTGCAATTCAAAAGAATTTTACACACAAAATTTTTAAAGCCTATTATATTTGATAAAATGTTTGAATTCACTTTATTTTAAGTTTCTTAATTTTTTATCGTCTAACGGTAATTCTCTCTTAGAGGGTAATTCCCTCATCTTCAGATAAAATAATAATAATAAATTTTGAAAATAAATTTGATTAATAAATTTTGTAAATTTTTACTGTTAGAATCAAACAAAATTTCTCTGGCTGATAAATATCTTTGACATTGATCTTTGGCAATCAGAATTATTGTAATCTAGATTTAATATGCGCCACTATACCATTAATGCTGAAACTTACGATAGCGCATACTGATTTTTGGTTAGGTATTTCTGAATTATTTCTTTTCTTTTCTTAGTATCTTCTTAAAGTGTAATTCGTTTCTAAAATTATTACAGGAATTCAGCAGAATATATAAGGCCTTGATTCAACTCTGTAACGAAAAGTTTGGATTTGAAAAATTTGTTACACGGAAAGAAAGCGTTGTAAAGCCACGGATAAGCGTATTTCACTGTGATATACTATAATCATAATTTTTTTTGAATGGCGGTTTTGCTTGTTTATCAGTTTATAAGGATGAGAAGTTTCCGGTATGAAGGTTTCCGGTTGAATCTCGCCACCTGGAAGGTACACTTGTAGCTGGGGGGTAGGCTCCTCCAATTGATGACGGGCCGTACTTCCTACGGGAAGGGTTGTACCGTGACTGATGATGGTGCTTAGGACTTAACCACAGGTCCCGTCAGTGTTGTTGTTACGGCGTTCCGGTTGTTAAGTTTTATGATTTATTCCGTCGGTATCTTGGTGGGTCTTCAGGTATATAAAATTAATTAAGTTTGGTTTCTAGTTTTCTTCACTATTCACCAATTTCAGGATTATGGAGTTCTTGAATTCAAATTATTTAACCAACGAACTTAACAAATGAATGTAGTAATAGCATGAATTGAAAATATTTATAAATAGTTGCGCTTAGGTAATATTAAAGATATTATCTAGTATTACTTAGTAAGTTAAAGGTAAAAGCTTATTAAGGTAAAGTTATTAATAAGGTATTACTTAGATAATTAAAGGTATTACTAATAAATCAGGAAAAAAATGAATAAATAATGGGGCATATTTAATATTAAGGCTTTTTGGGTAATCCGTTTCAGAGTCCAATCGATAAAGTATAAGCGATGATGGTGACTTGTCGTTTTTTAATAGTAAAGGGCCGTAATTTTCTATTTCTTTTATTTCAATGTTACATCACTTTTGTGATTTTTTTTCAGAACAAGGTATCTTTAAAAACTCGTTTTATCTAACCTTCTTATTTTGAAATCTTTCTAGAATAGTTATATGGGTCTTGGCAACAGTCGCCCAAGTGAGAGATGCATGCGATATGAGGAGTCGGAGCATTGTTTTGTAAGTAAGAAGCTTGTTGTTTTAAGTGAACTTGAACTTGGAATTGAATAAGGGATACAGTTTGGTTTGATTTCCTTTGTAGGTATTATTGATATCGGTGATATGTTGTTGTTTTTTAATATTAGGTACTTATCCAATTTGATGCCAAGATAACCATGGAATAACTTTTCTAAACAACCCTGGCGGTGGAGGCAGGTGCCTTTCCCTTGAAAAATAAACAGTTCGGCAGTTGTCAATGATAACTGTATTTTCCACTAGATAAGTTACTTTCAACTAGTTTGAAAGGTTCAGAAAGTTTGTTAGAAGCCTGTTTAAGTTTTAAAGAGGCAATAAATATGCATGTGAATAAAGTAATTAAGTTTTTTTACACTGTCAGTGAAGCCGTGTATAAATAAAATAATTTTCTCTATATATCTTCATGAAATGTACTCCCACCTTGAAATTAAGAAAGATTAAAATGAAATCTGCTATGCATACTTCAATGTATCATGTCAGAACATAATTTTGAACGGCCAAGCACCACATGCTCGTGCATATTATTTTTTATTATTATATTATATTTTATATTATTATTTATTTACTTGTATTTTATAATATTTTTATTTATTTTATTTTATAATATTTTTATTTATTTTAATTGTTTCATTGAATGAGTCCCTTTAGTATTGCAAACAATCCGAAAAACTTTGTCTCGCATTTATTGTTTTAAAAAATATCGCTTATCCTATTTATTTCTTTTTATATAATAACGCGCTCAAAATGACATTTTTTTAGGTTTTATTTGCTGTAGTGATTAACTTATTTTTTATCAGATTTTTTAGATGCTCACGCAGATAATAAAGTTTTTATTTTTCGCTTACGGATTTTTGTTGACGCCAAGAATCTGAATCCCAAAAACAACATCAGGTTCTGACATGATAATAAATGCTTATACGTACTTATTACTAATAAGTTAGTCAATCCACTAGATAAAGTAATTTCTAAAAAGATAACTTTTCCGATCATTTTTATCACTTTAGTTTCAATTAATATGTTTTTGGGTTTTGTTTTTCAAAATTTCTTTTTCATCTAGGAAATTCAAATATTTACAATCCCGACAAATAGAGAATCTTACAGTGCACCCTAATGTGTAAAAGTTCATTTCTGCTCTTCAACTAATTATTTTTTCTTAGCGCATCAAAGCGTCTTTCTATCCTGGAAAATTCGAAGAATTGTTTGAGCTATACATTATTCCAAAAAACAACTAAGATCTGTACTGCTAAAAGCTTTGTACCGTTTATCTGCATGATCAAGGAAATTAAAGTTCTTGACTCTTCATCAGTTCATCTTCTTCAGTTATCTTTGAAGAGCTTGTTTTGCTGTTCGAATAAAGAAAAGAATAGAAATAGGAATCAAACCGAATCGTCTAGAAGATTCGTCTTGATAGGGAATTCTTCATTTCATTAGGTGGATTCACCGTGTTGTTATAAACAACGATAATATCATTTAATATTTTTGGGAAAGCAAAATTTATAATTGTTATTTTGAACATCAGCATGCGACTTCAACACGTGAATATTATCTTTTATTTTCTATAAAAAGTTGAAAACACTAATTGTATCTTAAAATTGAGTACTAATGCATTAATCTGCTATAATTTTTATACATTTTTTCTCAGAGAGTTGATTAATATCATTTAAATAGTAAGAATGAAAAATATTGAATCCTTGTTATTTATCCTCTAATAATAAGGAAATGTTCATAATATAAAAAGGAAAATTATTATTGAATGAATTTCATGTCTTACGAATCAATTCCATAAATTTAAAAACTGTCGAAAGAATTTACAAATTAAAAACGAGTATGATTTTGTGATATTTTACAATTTTAGTGGAATTAAATAACCTCGTATGATTTTCATCGTTTATTGATACTAAGAGATGAGTGCATTAGAACATTAAATATATATCGAATAAATATATAAAAATGTCCCAAGTACTATAACCCCAAAAAGATTTTTAATAATAATACAGCCTTTCAATGCAATTTTAAGACATTAAATGCTTTTTAAACAATGTGTGAGAAAAGTTTTAGCAATGACTTCTTAAAATATGAATCTAAAATTTAATCATAATTCTCAAAAAATTCATAATTAAAAAAATAAACATCAAAAGGAGACCTGCTATGCATATTGCAATGTATCATGTCAGAACATCGTTTCTTGAACGACGAAGCACCACCTGCTAGTGCAAGTTAAATTGTATTTTTATTCATTTTAATAGTTTCATTGAATGGAGCACTTCAGTACTGAAAACGATCCATGAAATCTTTGTCTCGCATTTGTTGTTTTAAAAAAATATCACATTTCCTATTTATTTCATATAATCACGTGCTCAAAATGAAATTTTTCCAGGTTTTATTTGCTGTAGTCATTAACTTATTTTTTAAAAATAAGAGCTTTTGTAAATACAATGGAAACGCGTTATCAAAATATGATTTTTTTAGATGCTCGTGCAGATAATAATTTTTTTTTATTTTTCGACTACGGATTTCTGTTGACACCAAAAACCTCATCCCATAAACAATATCATGTTCTGACATGATAAAAAATAGCAAAGTTTTAATAAAAAACTGAACTGATGTATTTTTCATAAAAAGTGATTTAAACAAAATCCTATTTCATTAAATCCCACATTTCAATTTTTTCAACATTTTGGAATTGATGTCGAGATTATATGATTTTTCATATTTATATATATATATATATATATATATATATATATATATCAATGTAACGTATTGTCGAGATTAATATGTTAATAACAGTATAATTTAGCCATTTGGGAGAATTGTGATGGATATATTAGTTTATTTCACCATTCAATTGTCTTTCTCGTATACAAACTATGAAAAACAAAGCTTTGTCAATACCAAAACGTTCCATCTTGAAGAATCCCTGTTTCAGAGACAAACAGATACATAATTTGATATATGCCTGTTTGTTGATTTGTAAACACTACAAGTAATTCAATAATATTACAAACTTCATGTATAAAATTTACTATTTTGTATTTTTAACAGAATTACAAAATTTTGTTGAATTTAAGAAGAAATCATTTAACGTGTAATCCGTTTGTCGCCCTTTCATATCATAGGCAATTAACTAAAAAATTCAAACAGCTTAAGAGGTGAAATTCGGAAAATAGATTTATCGTTAAAATGACAGATTTGCTTCATATTTTGGAGCCAATCCTACAAAGGTTTTAGCGTTTTTCTATCTATGTATTTTAGATTATATGACAGTGATAAGTCGATAAATTAACTCAATGATTTATGAAACTTATGAGTAGGCTTCGGAATAAATATTTTCCCATCTTTTTTAAGATGCAGCTTACCTAAAATTGAAGACAGAAGTATCAAGGAATCAGAATTCCTTTTGAAAAAGCAAAAATATCATGGAAAGAAATGAATCAATTATCTGCATTATCATCTGAACGGCTAAAATTATTTTTAAAAACATCATCCTTGATTCAGTCTGGATAAGTTTTCTAAACTTGCCTTAAGACATTTGATGTAGTTCTGGGTTTCTTATCTGTATATCTGTGCTTTCCCAATTATATTGTATTTAAAATATAAGTACAGAAATAAATTGAATGGAAATAATTTTAGGGCTTAAATTATCAAAATTTAATCCAGAAATTGGTTTTTTACGGGGAACAATTAAATTGAAAAAAAAACCCTTCAAGTTTGTTTGTTTGTTTCTTAAGTTTTAATTTTTTTTTCTTTCATATTACCAGGTAACTAATAAAACTAAAGATTTTTATTTTGTAAACAATAAAATTTTAATCCTTTTATATTAATTTTTTTCTTAATTGCTGATATATACATGCATGCTGGCTTCTATAATGAATCAATACCCATCCTCACTTTTCACATGTGACCGAACCGCTTCTTGACCAATTTCGATGGGACATTTTGGACAATCTTTTCTCTGAACTGAAGTGAAAGCTTGGGGCAGAAGGGGAAACGTTTCCAAACTGGAAAGGAGTTCAAAGAAATCGTCATTAACTCACTTCAGATCACTAGCGACAACATTTTACGAAGAGATTATTACAAAGTTTGTTCACAGATAAAAAAAAATGCCTCAATCATCAAGGTGATTATGTAGAGAAATAACCTTGCTTGTACATTATTTTTGGTAATAAAATCTTTTTTTTCTTTTAATATTCACTCGCCTTTTCTCCACAGCCTATTGGAGATAGCCCTCATATATATGTATATACTTTATTAGATGGTAACCATAAATATTTTTTATACTAGATGTGGTCTGCGCAGCCAAAAATAATTGAGAATGTCTGACTTATGATGCAAATTAAATTTTGCATTAAGTTCTGTCACCACCATGGTGGATCAGTAGTTGAGTCTAGTCGCTGGGGGAAAAAATCACTGCGCCGAGTTGATGTAATCGAAATATCGACATCTGCCGCTGGTTAAACATAGACATAGCATGTTTCATGGATTTGGGGGGATGTATGAGATAACACTAATTAGTCTATTTTCTGATATTGCCCTAATCTGTATTACCGAGAAAGACAAACATAACTGAAGGATGTTCAATAATTTCCAATTCAGCACATTTGTGAAGCGTGACATGTTCTTATTGACCTTTTCCATCCGTGAGTTGTCGTATCTAATGAATAATAAATACTCCGTTGTTTTTTTTGTTTAATTTTCGCTATTTTGAACAGAGATGTATCGTGAAATTTTTTTATAGAAAGTGGGAAGTGCCATATCTTTTCAACCCATATTTCGATTTTTTTTTCAACTTTTATTTTATATTTCCTTATTTATTTTCATATTAAAAAGAATGTTTGTGTGAAGAACATGATTTCAAATATTAAATTTTCTGAAATAGGAGGTTTAAGCACACTGGTTACCCAGCCCCCAATTAAGAAATTTGGATTAAATCTGATTGACCGGACCTCTTGGATAACAAATCTGGCGGGAACTATAAATGAATCCTAAACACCGTCACCGGCCTTGGTACAACCCTACCGATAACGGAATCACGTTCCATCATCGGTAGGAGGTAGCAGATTTCCACCATTTATATACACACCAGGCGAGAATCAACCACCATACCGGCAGCTTCTCATCCTCATTTCTGAAGTGCCCTCCTGTAGGAGAAAAAGGAGATATAAAAAACAAAACTACTTTTTCAAAATTTAATATAAATAAAAATCACATTTTAATACAAATGATTCTATTATACGAACGAACCAATAAATAAACAACTTCTTACAAACCTTCCAGATTCAAAATATTTTTAGACCAACAGAAATGTCCTGAATTTTATAAAATAGCAATTGCACTTGCTTCGATTACTTTGTCTGTCTTTTAATAACCTTTCTTTCATTGTAAGCATTAAATATTTGATAGATTTATAAGATTTTTAGAAAATTTCTTACAGCTAGAAATTGTTCGGCATCACACATACACAGATCAAGATGACTTTTCCAAATTGGTTACTCGTTTCCATCACTGTTCAAACATCCGCAGGGCTAGTTCACTGCAGCGGTGACTTATCGAGTACTAAATATTGTATCTTTTCATGCTGATTAAACTTCATTTGAGCGAACTAGTACCCTCTGAATGACGGAACACGAAATTTTCTAGTAGTATTTTATGTATCTGAAATTATTCCTTAATTTCATTTATAAAATAGTTAAGCGATGGCAAAAGAACATCAGTTCAAAAGTATTCTCCTATATTGATGGGCTTTAAGTTTTTTTTCCAACTCTATATTTTGGACCTTCCCTTCTAGATATAGCGATTTCAATATCTAGAAAACAGCGAAACTTTTGCTTTATTCTGATTGTTTATATATCATTATTTTTCATTGTACTCAGAGTAGTAACATTTTATTCATTACACAGATGAGATTGTTTAAGTAATGTGCCAAACTCACTTGACATATTTGCTTTACAAAAAGGAAGTTTTAGTACCCTAGTACTATCATTTGGCGATATTTAAATTTTTTATCATATCAGAAAATGATGTTGTTTGGGGGATGAGGTTTATGGCTTCAACAAAAATCCGTAGACGAAAAGTAAAAATTTTACTATCTGCACGAGTATCTCAAAAATCAGCGTTTAATAACGCGTTTCCATTACATTTACAAAAGCTCTGATTTAAAAAAAAAATAAGTTAACGACTACAGCAAATAAAACCTAGAAAAATGCCATTGTGAACATGTGATTATATGAAATGAAATAAATTGGAAATGTGATATTTTTTTAAACAATCAATGCAAAGCAAGGTTTTTTAGATCGTTTACAATACTAAAGTGACTCATTCGATGAAACAATTAAAGTGAACAAAAGTACAATTTAACTTGCGCGAGCACGTGGTGCTTGGCCGTTCAAAAGTTCGTGTTCTGACACGATACATTGAAATATGCATAGCAGATTTCATTTTAATCTTTTTTCATTGTGTTTATTTTCATAATCATGTGTATTTTCAAACTTATGTATACTAGCTTTTACCCGCAACTTCTTACGAGTGGAAATTTTGATGTGTATGTATAAGAGCAGGCCGTCCCATCACAATGTGTCATCAAACCGTATTTGAAGTGTTGAAAATAATTCAGCGCAAGGTTGAAAATAATTTTCTCCTAAAAAAAAGTTCGTCGCCAAATTTTAGCGAAATGGCAGAATGTAACGAGAAAGGCAGCAATAGAGTTTCCAATCACAAGGTTTCGGTGAACGCTGCAGCATATTAATGGAAATATAGAACAAATTAATAAATGCAAAAAGGGGGAAGGCACGCAAAAAAAATTTAGTCAAAAATAATGAAAGTAGGCGAAAGAAATACGTACAGTAGGAAAAAATCAAGGGAAATGAACAGATAAGATCAAATTACAATAACTGAAAAAATTGACGGCCATATAAACCCAAATAAAGCTCTACCGAAAAATTACAAGCCTCGCAAAGCACCAAATGGTTGTATATCAAAGCTTAACCCTCAGAACTAACCTAAAAACAATTTACTTACAGTCTGTATCTGAAATAAAACAAAACAGCAAACCAATTATTCAAATTCTTTTTGCTGATTAGTCTGGCCAAAATAAAAATGAAGTCAAGTACAAACTGAGCATGCCAATTTAACGCCATTGGGGCAATGCAAATGCGAGAATTTTCTACGCTATTTGGCGTAATACGGATTAGAAACTTTTAATGTCCTTTATTATGTTTTATTTTGGTACTTTTCCATTATTAAGCTAAAAATTGCCAAATGATGTAGAATTCAGCCAAATTTCTTACAGCGATTTTAAAACGAAAAATAATGTAAAAATCAGCCATATTTCTTTGTTCTTCTTCTGTCTTCATTTTATTCATTTCAAGTGTCCATTTTTATTTAAGAGTACAGAATGAATCTGAATCATCGATTAATTAACAATGTTTAATTTTAAATGCAACAAACAGTAGGAAAATAAACAGAATCGATTGAAATAACCAGTTGAAAACATGTTAAGCCCTACTCATTTGTCTGTGGGGAAATGAAGATTTTTGGTAAGAAATTTAATTTTTAATTAATAAAAAATTAATCACTCAATTAGACGGAATAAATAGTAGCCTATGTTCTTTTCTAGACTATAATCTATCTCTGTGCTAAATTTCATCCAATTTCATCCAGCCGTTCTAGCGTGAATGACTACCATCCTCCGTCCATCCAAACTTTCACATTTATAATAGTAGTATAGATTTATTGTTTAGGTTATTTTCTTACCAGAGTATTAAACGTATTCCGGATATGGGTGTTAGAAACTTCCCAAGAATTTTTAGGCTTTTTTATCATGTCAAAATATGATGTTGTTTGGGGGATGAGGTCTTTGGCGTCAACAAAAATCCGTTGACGATAAATAAAAATTTTATTATCTGCACGAGCATCTAAAAAAAATCAAATTTTAATAACGCGTTGCCATTGTATTTACAAAAGCTCTAATTTTTAAAAAATAAGTTAATGACTACAGCAAATAAAACCTAGAAAAATGTCATTTTGAGTACACGATTATGTGAAATGAAATAAATAGGAAATGTGATATTTTTGAAACAATCAGTGCGAGACAAAGTTTTTTGGATCGTTTGCAATACCAAAATAACTCATTCAATGAAACAATTAAAATGAATAAAAATATAATTTTATTTACTCAAGCACGCGGTGCTTTGCCGTTCATGAAATTATGTTCTGACATAATGAATTGAAATATGCATAGCAGATTTCATTTTTTTCATTTCATAAACTATAACCTGTGCTGCTTGATTTTGAAACGACATAATGTGTAATTGCATATTAAAATCAACGATATAATGGTTATAATATCGTTCACAAAAAAATTAGTTGTAAACTTCACGAAAACAATTGTGAATGTTGACAAAAATGTTAATCTTTTAATTCAATATTAACTCCATTTAACCTGATATAAACAAATCCTACGCAAATTCTGCCAAAGAAAAATGTGTCCATTAAAATTTTGCCGCTTTCACTCGGAACATTCTTCGCGTCCGAGAAGAAATTCCTGACGTGTGTGAGCGGGACGCACGTGTGGCCCTTCAAGGCTTTGTTTTGGTCGAATCTCATGCCTCTCTTGCCTCGTCCGTGATAGACATCTAGAAGCAAGAATATCCGCTGAAACCTAGAAAAAAGATCGTGATCATCATTCAGCTTGATCGTTTATTTTCCTTGTTTATAGAGCTTTGCCTGTCTCTCAGGCAGAATCGACATCATGGCGACCTTAAAAGTCCTTTTCTGCGCTGAATAGGTAAGATATTAGCAAAACAAATTGCAAAATAGTTATATATATATATATATATATATATATATATATATATATATAAAAGAAGTGATTATTGATCATTCCATTGACCAGCATTCAATTGGGCATTCAATTGATTCGATGAGGGTGGTTGTCCTAATGTGTCTTCATATTAAGTGTACTGGCTTCAGCTGATACAGTCTTAATTGCACTATTTTGTACATTTCACCGATTTGTAACCAAATAGAATTGTTGAATTCTTTCCAGATCCGTTGCCCAAAATATGTTTTTCTTAGTTGTTTGTTCGTTTACACATGGAAACCACACCCTTAAGGAAAATGTTTGCCAAGAACTCGCCGACATCTAGTTGACGTCTACACGTCCGACATAAAGTCGACATGACAAGGGAAGTAAGGATATTTCGTACGCCAAACTCACGGAAAGGGGTCCATGAAATCAAAGCATTCGTGCAAACCTTTGAAACCCATACGAGGGGACAAAAACAATTGATAACGTGCCTTTTAGTATAGTTATGTCATTGATAAGCCATATCACCATTTCCTGTGTGTAACTGGGCCATCTATTTTCTCCCCTTAGTGTAGACGTATTGATAGTCGGTTAAAAGATGTGCTCTTTATGGCTAGAAAAGTGATTCTCAGCCACTGTTCCGGGACACTTGTGAGTGCCACCAAATTTTAAAAATATATATAGTAAAAATTATTATTCTTTTTTTTTTGTTGCGAGTCAAGTTTCTTAAAATAAAAGAAAAGTACAAAAACGGTAAAAGAAAACTATTGTTTTTATAGCAAATAAAAACTGCTTTCTATAAGAAAAGAGTTTTTAAAAGTTATTTTTATTTTATTAAGTTAAATAAAATAAAATTTATTTGATTTACAGTAATTATATCGACTATGAGAAGGGATCTCTAAAACAAACTGATGATAATATTGCTATAATAATTTATATCCAATCCATCTATCCCTCGAAATTTCTATTGAACCGTAGTTGAATCTAACCAAACTAAAATAACCACCCAATCTTGAAGAAGTTAAGGTATTATAATGGTATTTCATCATTTATTCCTTGTTCATTCTGAGGAATTTCCTTTAATCGTTATTATTTCGGATTCATTAATAAAACAAGACGGGTGGTTTTCCTAATACTTTCTCACGTACTCTCTAATATTGTAAAAGCAGTACATTTAAATTTTTTTTATCAAAATTACCACTCGTTCTTGGACGGAATTTTTTGCTGTTACTCCTGATATGCGGTTAATACTCAAGTATCCGAAAACAGAATATGTATTTTTACGTTTCCAACCAACTGAACCAACCAGGACATTTATAGAAACAAGTTTCAAATATATAGTAAATTTGCATTCATAATTCAGCTTCTTTTTTAAGTCATTGTATTTCTGAGTATTTACGAAATCTGATTACCTAAGATGCTAGGGGAAAATAAAATTATTACATGCATGCACAAGTATAAACCGGAAGGCATTCAACTCGTTAACATATTTTGAAATTTTAGTTTTATTTATAATTATTTTTATAGGAATCCACTTACCAAATTTTATAAGAATCTACATAATAAATATGAAAACGTGAATCTCCTTTTATCTATCTAGATCTTTATATTTTATATTAATCGAGTTTACTTGTACTTGAATAGTAGAACGGACTTCCTCTCAGTGGATTCCATTTAAAATTTGATGCAAATCTACACATTTGATGCTCATTCTACCAAATTTCATCCGTAGAGCTTAAAGCACTTTTGCGCATGCCAAAAATAACCTTCGTTCTTTGCCCATTTCTGAAACTTGAATATTCTTCAATATTCCGAGTTTCAATCCTCTGACGATTACAACACCTCTTTGTATGCTTCGTATTGACGAAAGCTGAAATGAAGCGCTCTTAAGGAAAATGATATTAACATATTTGTTTCAATCAAACACCTGATTAAATAAAACGTATATCGAAGATTGACATTTGATTTTGTCTTTGATGCATACCAACTGGAGAAATTGTATGACATTGGCAAACAATAAGTACGAAATAATAAACTTTGACGCGAACCTTCTTTGACTAGAATAACCTTCTGCTGCAACCAATCGTAACATCGTAGGTGAATATTTTGAAGGTCAATTCTTGCATGCGGTTAAAAATATCCGAAAATTGAATCTGTGTTTAAGAGCGTTTTTCCCCTCAGAGTTTAAACAAACATTAACATAAAACTGCACTTGTAGACACAAAATCTTATATCAAAGTTGAAATTTTTAAGTCATTGATTTTTATCATGTCAGAACACGATGTTGTTTTTGGGATGAAGTTTTTGGTATCAATAAAACTCCGTAGACGAAAAATAAAAATTTTATTATCTGCACGAGAATCGCAAAAAATCAGTTTTAAATAACGCGTAGCCGTTGCATTCACAAAAGCTCTGATTTTTAAAAAAATGAGTGAAGGACTACAGCAAATAAAACCTAGAAAAATGTCATTTTGAGCACGTGATTATATGAAATGAAATAAATAGGAAATGTGGTATTTTTTAAAGCAGTAAATGCGAGACAAAGTTTTTTGGATCATTTGCAGTACTAAAGTGACTTATTGAATTCAACAATTAGAATGAATAAAAATATAATTTAACTCGCACGAGCACGTGGTGCTTGGCCATTCAAGAAATGATGTTCTCACATGATACATGAAATATGCTACCAGATTTCATTTTAATCTTTTTATTCTTATTTATCGCCTTTATAGTTTTTTTGTGTAAACCGATAGACGATCCCCCTTGTTAGATTTGATTCAAAATTTGATAGAAATCTACTTTATAACTATTAAATCTGTGTAGTGAATTTTATTTATCCTTCTTTCTCCATTTTGCAATAATTGCATCCATTTATATATTTGGACAAACGAACAGGCATTTTTTCTCAGGACAATCTTGATCAAAATTTGTGAGAAATCTACAAATTTGGAGGCGGTGGTGTTTATCCCCCTCGGACTGAACTCCAATTCAAACCAAGTATGGGATCGGAGAAATACAGCAGCTTATGAGGATAAGGACCCCTGAGCATCCGAGAACAGAAATCTGACTTTAGCTCATATGAAGATGACACTCACCCATTGCACGCACAATCCCTTTTTACAGGTTGGCTCTTGCACAGACCTCACAGATAGCACGCAGGGTAGAGAACCACCATGCCCCAACCCAGGAAAGAGGCGCTACCCCTAGGTCAAGGAGCTGGGACCAGAAACTTGGTGTAAAAACTATACACCAAATTTCATCCATCTACCTCAAAGCGTCTTTGGTTTACCTTTGTCGCATACAGACTGACGAATAAGGAAGTCTGAAATAGGAAGACTTGTCAGAATCGTACTCGCTATTTCGTACACGAAAAAGGAATAAGAAGAATTTATTTTAATAAAAAGATTAAAAGCAACAAATAGAAAGATTATTACTAACCGAAACAAAATTGAAAAACTGGACAGTCACGTGAATTTTTTCGTTAAATCTGGAATATTTTTCCTCTAGAAACCTTGATGCCTGAAAAGAAATTTATTTGTGAGGTAAAATGTAAATATACATTATCTTTTTATTTGTATGGGGTTTTTTTCGGTTATGTTATAAAAGCAGTTTCTCAAGGTAGCAGAAAACAAGATTACGTTTCAAAAAGTCTTTTTCAGATTTTTTTTATCCTTAAAAAATAATAAATTATAAAATATGTGGCAATTATGAAATCTTTTTATGTCTTGAGCGTGACATAAACTGAAATAATTTCAAGTTATCTTTTCTTCAAGAGTATAATATACATATATTTATGCTCTGTTTACAAATAAACTGAGATAGTTAAAATCTGGGAAGTTGCATTTTTGTTTATTTTTAAGTGACTCACATCTTTACAAAAAAGATTCTGACATGGAGCTTTAATTAGGTTAAGAGAAAGGATAAAAAGAAATTGCATCATTAAGAATGTTACAAGTTTTTGTTGGGGATATGTTGTAACCGTTGTGTCCATCTCCCATCAAATTATTCTGACATTGTTATCAGAAACAATAGTTTTGACACTTTCAGATTCAAGTTGTTTGCTTTCATAGTTTGCCTTTCTACTTAAATGACTCTTAGAGCAAAATTCAACTATAAAGATTTTTTTTCTTTTTTAACTTCCTTGTACACATACAAAGAAATTAAGTGCACTATATATATATATATATATATATATATATAGTGATGAGTGTGTAACTTAAGTCGTACTCTTGGGTCTAGTTTGAGCTACTTCAAGCAAGAGACGCATATCTTCGGCTTAAAATCTGCTGATGTATCAGCGGGGCTCGTCCATGGCATGTGCAATAGGTAACCGCAACAACAACACATCTATATATTCGCAACAATTCAAAAGCGTAACAATTTCGATAAATAAAATTTGATGAATAAAATTTGTTCAACCTTTTGAACAGATTTTTAAAAAAATTTGGAATTTTTGAATTTGAAAAATTTGAAAAAATTTGAAAAAAAAAATTTAAAACAAAATTTAAAAAAATCTCTCAGAGGTTGGCCATCTAACGATCCGTACTTTAGAAAGCATATCAACTTGATAGCTTAAAAATCCAATAATTTAAAATTAACGCGTCATCTTTGTAACTGCAGTTGTAGTTGTAAGTCTAATTTTGGTTCCAATTTGTCCAAAGTAATGCTTCAAAATTGAGTATTTGATTTTCTGGTAATTTAGTATTACATGCTAACGATTAATCGCTAAAATAATACTAAACATTTACATTTAGCCACAACTTTTCGCCAATGTTATACAATTAATGCAAAAGTGCCAGTTTTCAATACTATACTAGGAGATTCTAGTGAGTGAGATTCTACGATTACCAGGTTATTCTGTAGCCTGCTTCATATGCATACAGCTTTTGCATCTCATATATAAATCGGCAACAATGACTTCGTTATTAGTAGCCGTTATTTATTCCAATTACCATACCAGTTCATGATATGTGTGTGTGTTTTTGAGGGAGAGGAGGTTTTTGGCGTCAACAAATATCCGTAGGCGAAAAATAAAAATTTTATTGTCTGCACGAGCGTCTCAAAAAATCAGCTTTTAGTAACACATTGCCATTGCACTACAAAAGCTCCGATTTTAAAAAAAAAAGTGAATGACTACAGCAATTAAAACCTAGAAAAATGCAATTCGGAGCACGTGATTATATGAAATAAAATAAACGGAAAATGGGATATTTTTTTAAACAATAAATGCGAGGCAAGGTTTTTTGGATCGTTTACAATACTAAAGTGACTCATTCAATGAAGCTATTAAAATGGATAAAAATATAATATTTAACTTGCGCAAGGACACGGTGCTTGGCCGTTCAAGAAATGATGTTCTGACATAATACATTGAAATGTGCATAGCAGATTTCATTTAAATCTTTTATTTATATTTCAGTCATCATTATATTAGACCAGCTCCTTATTTTTCATTTAAAATTAGTCGTTTCATTAAATACTACTTGCAAAATTAGCAATGATTTATCACAGTAGCGTATTTTGTCCACGTCAAAGTGCAATTTGTTTGGTATTAAGCATTTATTCTGTAACTTTAATATATTCATTTAATATTAAACATCTAAAAACCATCTTTTCACTCTATATTTTATTCCGATGCAACCAAATACAAATGTGAAAACTTAAATTCTCAGGTAAATTATCAATAACTTTTAGTTTCGTATTAAAAATATGAATGGGTTGTTTTTGTTTTTTTAATTTCCATCCTTTCTGTGCTGCGATCATTTTTTATATCTTAGCTTATTTTCGAAAGATTATTCTTTAAAATTTACTCCAAAGCTCAGAAATTGCTTAAATAACCGAGCAAGTATTCAATAGGGCCAAGTAAGTGAATGTTTGATGCTCGTACATCAACTAAATGGAATTTTAAACGATCTATAAGGATTTTCGTATTTACTAGTAGCTGCATGTTTATCCTTTTAACCTATCTTCCTCTTCCCAAAATAGTAAGATATCGAAGCAAAACATTCATTTTCACTCTAATAATATTATTTATATGATTAAATATATTATTTTTTTACTGTAATATATTATTTTCAATTGATTCATTCATTAAAATCATCATTCAGGTAGAAATGTTTTGCACGCCTATTTCAGAGCAAACTAATAATGTTATGACCCAGTTGATACAAAACTAAACGAAAATTGAAGAATATTTTTGCATCGTCTGCTAATTTAATTTAAAGCAGAGGCTGCAATAAATGCATTTTACATTATATTAAAAATACCAAGACTGAAATAATAAATGTGAAAAAACTAATTCCACCTACCTACGAAAAAAAACATTCTTATCCTTTTTTCCTCCTTTCTTTTTTTTTTTTTGTTAAGAAAAATAATTTAAAAAATCTGTAAAAAATTAATTTTTAAACCTTTATAAACATATAATAAAATATTTTTAAAATATATTAGAATACCAAAGAGCAAAAATTCATATTAGACTCTCCGACCCGCCACAAAGGAACGCGGATTTAAACCACTAGGGCCGAATGACCGGACCACCACCACAACAACCCTGGCGGAAATTGTGGATGAGTCCTAAGGGCCATCACCGGCCACTGTACAACCCTTCCCGTAGGAAGTAAATCCCGTCATCGATGGTTAAGAGCCTGCCACCACCTATTAGTATTCCCACCAGGATCCAACCACCATGCTGGAAGCATCTCATCCTCACTTGCGAGGTTCCCTCCCTGGGGAGTTATACCAAAGAGTAAAATTTACTTCCCAGCTTTTTGTAATTTCATCTGTAAGATAAATCAATGCAAAAGCAAAGAATTCCAAAAATGATGGCGCTTCAAAACCTCGCTATTGTTAGATATAAACCGATTGAAAAGTGTTTGAGCTGTTGAAATTTCTTATTCAAAACAAAAAACAAAAAATAAGTAAATGAATGTGTTAACTTAAAAAAAAATCAGCTATAATTGTCCTATAAAAAGGACACTCGTAAATATTCAGTTACAAAAGTTAATAAAAAGGACAACATAAATCAGAATTTTTATTTATCTGGAAAGTGTAAACGTTTTTGTATGAAATAAGTTTAGATTGCTTTTATATAAATAAATTGGAAATGCCCTTAGTACATAACAAATAAATAATCTAAGACAAGCAAAAATTAAACTAAGATTTGATCAAATTTTCGGTTTCTAATAAAATTGGATCAAAGTGCATTTTAAAAAAATCAGCTGGATCAGTATTACATAATTAAGAAAATTAAAAGACAAACATTTTTTGTGAACATTTGACACATATTTTTTGCTTTTTCTTATGAGGTATAGAGGAAATAATGTAACCACAAAAAATTCAATAGTGAATCTTCACGTTTTAAACCTCTCGCATTTTTTGTATTATGTCTGTCCCTCTTACCGTCTGTAACAATGAGCACTCTAAAACTCTTTAAACGGATTGGTATACAGTCTTTACACCAAATTTGTAAGTGGCTATCAAATTTTTAACCATGTGGGTCTAGGGGTTGTGTTTTTGTATGTTTGAATTTCCCCAAGCATCTAAACGCCATAACTCTGTATTTGATAACTCTATATCAAATTTTGTTTTCAGTCGTTAGTATTATTGCTTCTAAAGTTCAAATTCAATTTGCGTCTTCTATTAACAGCATATCAACATATTATCGCCAAAAATGTCGCCAAGAATCTATTTCACACGAATGATTTAGTAAAAACTCTAAATTCACGTCGAAGGTCAATATTTTGAAACTATTATCTGCCAATGGTAAGTAAGTCCTTCACGAATTTGTCCTCTTTCCAAATATTTATGCGGCATGAGAGATAATACTATTTTAATAGAAAATGCGAGACAGTTTTTGGAAGGCTGATATGGATTTATATTCAAATATTTAAAATATATGAAAACTTTTTTATATCCTCTGAATAAACACGTATCTAAGATTTGATCTGCCATTCATTAGAATCATAGATATGGGGGGGGGTTCAATCCGTGCAACGAAAAAAGAAAAAAAAATAAGGAAGGGTCTTATTATTTCTACCTAGACAGAAGCTGAGCAAATAAACCGGGGCATATCAATTTTCCCGTTTCACATTTACTTTGCATCATTTCATGACTTTGGTATCATTTCTAAATGTTTGGCGAAGATTGAAAATCCCTTATTCACACCAATTAAAATCAATATCTTAGTTCTGGTATGGTGTGGTAGTAGCGAAGAATTTCAGAGTTGTTTCCATCCTAAATATTATTTTCATTTTTTGAAGCTAGATTTTCAAAGGATTTCTTAAACAACATCCTACCGGTTTAACCTTCAAACTATTTATTAGAAAAATGGTACTAACGATTAGAATAATCTGCTCTTCCGATGTATACGTGAAAAAATTAGTCGGTCTTTCAATATATTTTTGTAATCATTCTGTTCAGAATTTATTAGATTGTTATGTGATATTTTTACGGAATGCCAGATATTATCGCATTTTAAAACTAGTTATTAACGTTTTTAAATTGTAAAAACATTTTCGTTTGCATTCAATAGATGGCAGCATGATGTTTCTTTAAACAACACTAAAAGAAATTTTTTATTTTACTTGTTTTTCTTAATTAAACAAGTAATATAAAAAATTAAGTTAATTTCTAGTTTTAAACAAAGAAAAACTTTATTTTAGTTACTTTTCATCAAATAATTACAATTAATATAAATAATTTATCAAAAAAAATTATTCATTTTCACAAGAATTGAACTCGCATTCTTCACCTTCACGCAAAAAATACTGAAATCTTTGTATTTTACCGAATGATCTACTGCCCACTAATTTCCATTTTCATTACAAACAACTAAAACTCTATTTAAAGAAGTAAAAATTCATTAAATTTAATTAATGAATTCATGTTTGAAAAAAACTGTATTATCATCGAATGTCACTCACTGCAAATTTTTAAAAATGTATATGAACTTGAGTGGATGAATAGAAAGTATTTTATTAACAATTGAAAATTCGAACAAGATATATATAGGTAGAGTGTGAACTAATAGTAGGAGTTGAAGAACTTTTATAGTTTTCAGATAAATGTTCGGTGTGTCGCCTTGAAAACATGAAACGTCGTAGATGCACAAGAGAAAGGAAACCCCACAGTAATAAATAAAATACAAAGATAATCATCATCTGTTGCCTAAAAGAAAGATATAAAGATCTGGCAGAAATAACTACAGAAGAATCCACAAATTATAGTTACAGGACGATGATCTCAAAACTAGATTCAACAAAATACTCGTCATGTGGATGCTGATGCCTAATTAAACTGAATGAAGAATTAATTGCCTGCCTTGAATACTAATTACTATTTTCTATTCATGATCTAAAATAAGTATAAATTATATCATAAAAACGAAGCTTTTACGCATCTTTAAAGCAAGTTATTAATCATCAGCTCCCGGAGAGTTTATAAATAGTCTGAAAATATTCCATATAATTAATTATATTTTGTCGAAAATGATTTATTTTACTTATAGATTCAATGCACGCTGTTACAGATTTAACAATTAAAAATTGTAAATCTTAATAAAACTGAAAGTTGAACCCCAAAAATTGAAAATTCTGTTTCGGCATTGTGTTTAAATCGTCATAGAGTCTTCTTTATCCAAAATAATTTCAAATCTTCTCGTGAGTTTAAAACCATAAATAAAATACTAAAGTAATTCATTCAATGAAACAATGAAAATGAATAAAAACATAATTTAACTCGCACGAGCACGTGGTGTTTGGCGGTTCAAGAAATGATGTTATAACATGATACATTGAAACGTGCCATTGGATATGCCATGACAGATTCCATTCTAATCCTTTATATTTATATTATCTGATTTATAGGTGTGCTTATAAACTCTTGCAAATTTTTATTTTCAATAAACCTTTGCAAAGATCAATCAATCCAGATTGAAAATTAAGTGTTATTTTCTTTCAGTGTTTTCGTATCCAGAGTCCGGTATTGCCCTTCTTTTCATTTTAAACCGTTGTATTTTCGTTTTGCTTTGCTATAGAACTGAACTTATTGTCCGAACATCTAAAACATCTGAAGTAACGGCAAAAGTATTTAAGAATTCCGACAGAACAGCAGTATTATTTTTGGACGATCAATTGAGGCGGCTTTCAAATTTTTTTTCAGGTTTTTCTTGCCATTGGATATTTGTCTTATACATTAACGTACCTTTAATATATTCATATAACAATGTTTGATTCTTTAGATATGTCTTTTAAGTAACATTAATAAAAAAATATAAAGAACACAGATAAAAGTTTTCAAATCTTGAATACTTTAGCTTAAATTCTTCCTGACAAAAGATAGGAACCCTTGGGAGGTTATTTGATATCCCAAAATTTGATTTTTTTTTTTTTTTTTGAACAGTGAATACATTTTTCAAAGCACTTATTCTTAAACGACAATTATAAATTTTTTCTGAAACTATTTTGCATTCTTCCTTGTTACTAGTCTATACAATAACAAATGTCAGTACAAATAGCTGCTAAATAAGGTTAAAATGAAGTAAAACTCTCTAAGTATTTCCTCAATCAATCATGATGAATGTGGACGGAATATTTTTCAACCCTAATATTTATTATAGCAAGTTCATGCAAATAAGAGAGTATTATAATAGATATCCTCAGTCATGTTGTTCTGAAATGGAAAAATTTGTAAATATTGTAATTTGAAATAATGCCTTTCAATATTTAATGCAAATTTTCTATCGTAGGAGTGGAATAATGAACAGAAAAGTTTAAGCATTAAGTGGACTGTAATTACTACATTCTAAATAAGATGTGTGTGTGTGTGTGTGTGTCAATTTGCCGGCACTGATGGCCATGATTGTGCCTTTCAGAGAAAATTGTTGTGTTTTGGCACGAAAAAGTCGATTGCGATTATTTTGGGGGGATGAGGGGGAATGATATGTAACATTTTTATGGCTTATTAGCAAACTGAAAAAATTAAGTTTCGAAATTTCAGGATATTTTAAAAGTAAATTATAAATGTTTATGTATTTATTCATTGTGCTAGTAAATTTGTCCACTCTGGGGAGAGGGAGCTTCGATCCCTGGAGAACATGTCATCAGGTGGTGGATTGGGGACGGCGTCCGTTGACCATTCCTTTGAATGATAGAAAGGAAGTAAAATATCTCAAGTGGACTAACAAGAAGAAATCAGATTGTTTTATACTCTGGCACCCCTTTGTCCATGCAGAACACGAGAATAATAACGAGAATTTCCGAACGAGATGTTTTTCGAAACAATGGCTATGTCACCTTATACATGAAAATTTGTTTTTCCACTTATTAATTTATTCGCACCTTGCATGTGGAGATTTCACATGCCTTTTATTAATCTTCGTCAAATTGTGCATGGAGATTTGTTATTCCACATATTAACTTTTTTACACCTTGTAAATAGAGATTCATTCCTCCACTGATTAATTTTTTGCCCTCTTGTAGATGGAGATTTGTTATTCCACTTATTTATTTTTTTCATTGATTCTAAGAAGTGAGTGGAAATTTTGATGAAAATCAACTTTTAAAACCCCTTTTGTGACTTCACTATTTTAGAGTCACGTCGTAATCCCAAATCAAACTTTAAGTCTTCTTTATTTTTCTTCCATTAGCTGAATTTAGCTCATATTCTGTTTAAAGCTGAGAAGTCGCAGTTGGAATTGTGCAAACATTAGCTTCATTGTCTATGAGGAAATAAAGATTCAAACGCCGATCACAGACGATTAAAAGAAAATTCTGATAATCCTTTTTTTTTTTTGCATTTTCTGTATAATTATTTGTTGCTGAACAAAGGATAGATAAAAAATTTCCTAAAACCTCGTAATTTTGAGTTCAGGTGTAGAGACACTGACATTTCTCAAGAAAACTTTCAAATCGAAATGAAATAATATGATTTTTTGGAATCGAATTTCTTCAATCGGTTAAATCAATTACAGAAAGATTTATATTTCGAGCTTTTATTCCAAAATATTTCCAGTAAATGCATACTGTAATTTTCCATTTGATAATCAATAAATTTCTTTAATTTTTTTTCATTTTACCCAACAATTTATTAAAAAGAATTATGTATATTACTTGCATGCCAAATTTCAATTTTGGAGCTCATATGATTAATTCTAATAAAAAAGTACTAAATTATGAGTATTTTCTTTAAAGACAGTTGAAATACTTTTGACACATTCCGTAATTTTCTAAGCTGTAAATAAAATTTTAATAAAATTTTCAGAAAACTACTAATTTTTATAACTAAACTTTAAATAATTTAATTCAATTAATGATTGCTAGTACTATGAATTTCCTCAAATAATTTAAGAATCTAGCTTGATTTTTGATAGTCATATGACTAAAGGTGATTATCCTGTTATCATATTATTTTAGAAATGTACAGTTATATTCATATTTCCTATTATGCTTATTTTCTAAATGGTGCTAAAATTTAGCTCATTTAATAAAAAAATTCACAACTTCAATAAAAAATGCAAAATATTATCTTAAAAAGAGATAATATAAAAAGTACTTTCATAATAGAAAAACACTTTGTGCGTTTAACATCGCACAAAGTTTTTAAAAAAATTTCCTCATTTCTTATTTTTGATGTTCTGTGTTGCTTGTACTACTCACAATATTCAAACATTTTACTGAAAGCTTGCTTTAAATTGAGGTCTATTCAATATAGAAAAACAAGCCGAATCTTTAGAAATTGATCGTCAGCAATGGATTAAAAATACCTGAATGAAACATCACTAGCAACGTTGAAAATTCTTCAACTTTCGTTCTCAACGAACATATTGATTTAAAATGTCGATAAAATCACCTGCATAATTTCAATAAATCTAGACAAAAAACATTCATCGTGAATAAACCAGAATGAAAATATTTGAAATGAAAAATATTTTTTTGAATTTTATAACAATGTAAAAATAATTTGGAAATAATATTTTAGGAAGTGATTAATCGATCACAATTCCATTATTAATAGATGCTACACAAATTAATAGATGCTGAACAATTAAATTTTAATTGTTGGCAAATTAGCAATAAGTTTAACATAAAATAAAAAGTTTTAACGCTTAGGATTCATACAAACTTTTGAAATTCCATTATAAATAACAATAGTCAGCCAGCTTTTTTGGATTGAATAATTTGAAGAACTAAGTTGAACAATTAAATTTGAAGGAATACTGATTATTAATATTCAAAATAATGGAAAGAACAAATTTATAAAGAATCCTTGGATCCTTTATTAGTATGATGTAGGACCACCATTGGCATGTAATAAAAAGGATTACTGATCAGAATTCATTTAGAAATCGATTGATAGAGGCGTTAAATAGTGTTAAGAGAAATATTGTACCATTCTTCCTGGAGATATTCTGAAGGTTCTGGGGGATATGCCGATGTTGGATATCGATTCCATAACAAACGCTCTAAAATAGACCGTAACAGTTCAATTATATTGAGGTCGGATGTACTGTGCAGGTTAAGGAAGATGTTTATTGTTATACTCATGATCAAATCATGATTAGACAAGTTTTGCTGCAAGGAGATGTGCATTTACATCCTGGAAAATTCTATGTCTTGCAGGAGACAAAGTTTGCATTACAGGATGGACCTTGTAAGCTAAAATTTCTCTATACTCCATCCTTAGTGATCCTTCCTTTCAGGATTACGATTGGTCCAGCAGAAAAACAATACATGGTTGTCCATATCATGACAGAGCCACCTCCATACTTGACAGTTGGAAGGAGACAATCACGATCATACGCTTGTGCAGATGTCTTCCAACCGTTGTAGAGAAAAGTAGGAAATGCTATTCGTCAGAGCATATTACTTTCTTCGACTTATCAATCGACCAGATTTTGTGAGAAAGACACCATTGTAGACAACGTTTGGTTGAATTGCTGGTCTGCCATCAATGTTTTGTTTATGAAGGAGCCTTCTAAATATAATCACTGACACTGGAGAATCCAGATGGGTGTTGAGTTCTGCGGTCACTTTTGTTGCTGACAAAAGTGACCGCAGTCACTTTTGCACGTTAATTCACATTTTAGATGCATTTAACAACCCGTTTCAATACCTGTTGGTCTCTTTCACTGCGATTCTCTTTCCAACCACTATTTTGCTTTGCCTATCTGTCTTGTCGTGCTACATGTAAATCTGTCATGACTTTATACATCATATTTCTAGAAGCAACCAAAAGTTGAGATGTTTCGGTCATACTTGCTCCAGCTTGATGAGCTCTTACAATTTTCCTTCTTTGAAAATTTGAGAGATCCGATATTTTAAGGTTTTGAAAAAAAATCCAAGAATTACCAGAATATATGCATCGCTATTTTTTTAAAAGTTCTTGCCTATTATTATTATTATTATTATTATTGCTTACGAAGCGCATTCACAAGTGTCCCTTTTATTCACAGGTGTTTCCATTATTTTTTAAACCACTTGTAGATTTTCTTTATTTGTTCCATACTAATATTTGAATTTGATCTCTTATTTCAGTAAACAATTGAAAAACCTTCAATTTCATTAACCTTTAGCAAAATTATTTCACACAACAAATTAGAAACTACATCCATATGTTTAAAAAAAGATAGAAAGAAAGGAAATGTTCTGCCTTTTTTCCATTCTAATATTTTAATTAATCACTTCAATATTTTTTCTTTTTTCTACAAATTAATTTTAAAATATTTAAGAAATTTAAATAATAAAATGAAATTTTTTTTCACAGTGAATTATTTTTTGCTATTTCCAATTCCATTTATATTCTTCTAAGGTTTTGAGTTTTATGAATTCATTTATTCTTGTCTAGCTCTTTTAACTGCAAACATTTCAGCTGAGCTGCCATCTATCGGTCAAAATGAATATAAAATCTATAAGGTAGTAAAAACAATGGAATGATTTATTATTAATTTAAATCCAATAATCTGTTAATAAAACGAATAGGTATATATTGTTTAAAAAATGATTAATTAGTCTTAAATCTATAATATTAAATATAAAGCGTCATTCATTCCCAATTATAAAAAAAGTTACTAAAAACGTACATACATTGCAATTACACAAAGAAACAAAAATCTTAAGGAAAAAATCGTAAATTATTTTAAAAATTCCAGGTATCAATTGCTCAGTAAATTATAAATTACTTGGTTATCCCCAAAACATTCATTAACAAAAAAACTGAATGGACTATCAGAGGTGTTGACTAATTTTCTGAATGTTAACAACTGTATTTTTTAAAAAATGCCATGCACTACACAGCAAACTTGTAGTGTATTCATTCAAATAAAATTATAATTTGATTGAAGAAATAATTATTACAGCGTCAAAATAGCTACTACATGCATAGGAAATTCAAACAAACTCATCTGGATATCCAGAAATGTAGAAGAACGAAAATGAGCTTCATTAACAAAATCAACTGAAGTACTTAAAATTCGCAAAAAGTGTTTTAAAAAAGGACCTCTCTTCCGGGGGTGGAGAGCCTATTTTAACTAACAATAGCCTGAAATCAAACTCTTTTTGTGCTATTATACTAATGTGCTATTTTACAAGCACTAATGTGTTATTTTACAAGCACACTCCCTTTTGAGATTTCAAGTCAGATACATTAATGCCCCCCCCTTTTTATCAAAGAATTCAACAAAGATAAAAACAATTACGACAGTAAAGGAAGTTCTTATTACATTTGCACTGCAAAATGATAAACCCACAAAACAGTTAATATAAACATTTCTAGATAATTATTCATGGCCCTTCATACTTTTAGAAACTTTAGTATAATTTTTTATCTAACAATAGAATTTGTACATATTTGCATTATTTGCGTTATTCTTGTTTTATATTCATTTTCAATAAAACAAAACAATTTTATGAATATCAGAATTTCATTTTTGTCATCAAGTCATAAGTTTTTTTTTTTAAATTCAAGTTTAAAAATTAATTAAATCGATTTTAAAAATTATTAAATTAATCAATTTCAAGAAAAAAATTTAAGTCCAAGAAAATTACTTTCTTATATTTATTTAACTAATTATTGCAATTATCATTGTTTCGCTCTCTTCTTATTTTTAAGATTTATAAAAGTATGACTCAAAAATTGTGTAAAACTACTCTTGCAGTGTTCGCTTATACTAATTATGTGTGTAAGAAAATTAACTTTTATTGACATGAAAATTTCTAGTTTTCGATAAGCTTACGGCAAGAAATAGCTGTGATAGGAGAAAATATGGTTAAATTATGTTATATAACAACTCTGCCAAAGAATATAATGTCTCTAAAATTTAATCCCCCAAGAATGTAGCAAAAAAATTATATATATATATTTTTATATATATATATATATATATATATAAGATTGGTGGTGGTGATTAAAAAAATTCTAGTAATTATAATTATACAGCATAAAATAAATTGCACTTTTTTAAAGCCCAATTTTTAAACTAGTTAAAAATTAAATCATTTTTATTTGAATTATTCTTAATTTTTATTTCATGATTTATCATTACAAATGTTATGAAATCTTAAATGTGTTTTTCTTCTTCTTCTTCTTTTTGTCGCTCCTAGGTGGCGCCGCTTTTTCGTATATCCTGAAAACAAAGAAAATAAATTATTATATTAATTGATAATAATCTTCCAATACTTTGTTATTGATGTTGATGACGTCAAATAAAGTTTTTTTGAGATTTGTTGTAATTTCCAGCATTTCTGGAAAAACATTAATAAAAACTAAAAATTTGCAAAAGTAAATTTAAATGTTAATAAATTAAAATTCTAACAGCTTAAAAAAAAGAATTTGATTAATCTTCTAACAGGAGAAGTATTTAAAATTGCACTTAATGGTAAAACATTTCAAATTTTAATACGATAACATTTTATTCACCTTGTTCTTCCTGTTCATTAAGTTCATTTACCTGAAGCAGTCCATATATCAGTTACGAATTGTTTTTTTTTCTTTACATTCCAAAACTTAATATAATGTTAAATTCTCCGATGCAAGATGAAAATTATTCCTTAACTTTTTATACCCATTAACTTTAAAACCTCTAAGTGACAAGTGATACTTTGTGCTTTCTTATAAATAATAACAAAGTTATTTTGGGGGCTTTAACTAACATAAAAGAAAATCTCACTTTTCATAATAAAGCTAGTTAATGTCAATGTTTAAGTTTTGCCTTTAGTGAAATTTGATTTTTTATTTATCTGTATCAAATGGTCTTAGATTGTTTCAATGTAAATATTGTCAGTAGAATATATCAAAAATTATCGGTAAATGTCATTTCCCCTATAGATTTCTTAATTTTTTCATGACGATTTCGCTTAAGAACGTTAAAATGATAAAGAATAACTCGATTTCGTAACGATGCGATATATAGAGTAAAATTGCAACCCAACTGAAAAAGGAGCATTAAACAAAGAAAATCGATAATCCACAAAAAAAGTAAAAAAGACAAAGTTAGATTAGAAAACATCTGCTTGAATTATTTTGAAATATAGGGTGCACTTTAATGCTGATTAAAAATTAGAATAACAAGACCTATTCATATTACGACAAACATTGTTTTATTTTATTTAAATAATAATGTATTGACATTCTATAACTATCATTTGATTGGCAAATAAAATGATTACTAAAAACTCAAATAAAAATAATTTTAAACTTTAAATTTTTATGGGCATATAATTCACTTTATTTTAAAAAAATAAATGAATATTTTTTTAATATTAGCAACAACGATGAAAATGATTTGAATTTCACTTCAACAATGGAAAGTATAGTTGTAAAATTAAATTCGATTTCTTAAAAATAAAGTATAAACCAAAAAAAAAAATTAAATTGTAAGGCAACTGGCATCATTGAAAGGCTTATTTTGTGAAATTAGAGGAGATGAAAATTAATTTTTGTCCCACTGTATATTCAGAAGTTATCATGAAATAATGTTAAAAAAATTGTTTTATTTTTTCATAAGTTAAATTTTTAATTAAAATAAAGAATTAAACCGAGTTACACAATTCCACCCTCCAATGTACATACATATATAGTCACCTTCCAATGAGCATATATAGTGCATGCATGTTTTAATACTGTAGCTAAAATGGTTTGTAGATCACCTGCTAGCACACTTCTTTATTATAAGTGAGAATTTGCAGAATTAAAAAACACAGAGCTCATAACCTTGAAAAACATTTTTTTTCATTTAACAGCAAAAAAAAAAGTTAAACAGGGATAAATGTTTTTAAAAAATTAACATCCTTAAAGACTAAATATTATCATGTGAGAAAATGATGTTGTTTTGGTTATGAAGTTGTGGCGTCCCCGAAATTTGAAAGCAAAAAATATTCGTTTTTTCATTGGTTGATAGCGAGTCACCTGACCCATGACATTTGAGGTTTGTTTTGTCAGTATTGTTTGAGATATTTAATTAAATTTACTATTAACTGTTTTTTGTTTGTCGTTTCTATAAAAAATCGTCATCTTCCAGTTTGTTTACGCTTTCTTACCTTTAAATAATTAATTTCGCGCTCAAAAGATTGCCGTCCCCCCCCTCCCCGTTTTAACTATCGTAATTTTGTAAAACGCGATTTGTATTTATTCTTTTAATGATATTATAAGACATTCTTACTAATTGTATTTCTCAAAATACTGTAAATATTGAAATATAATTATAATATCTGTCTGCGTTACGTTCATTGGATTTTACCACATATACAACAGCTTCCAGTAATTATCTCGTGCTTTGTTGAAATTAATTTAATTTACTTCTTTAAATTAAATTTTTTATCCTAAAATCGGTCGAGCTCCAAAACTTTGTTTGCCAGCTAGAAAAATTGAAAATGAAAGTTTAAAAAAATTATCATTAGAGAGAGGTTTCGTAATTTTTAAATGGTTAATAGACTGGTTTAAACTGGTTAATAGACCTTAAATTAATTAAGATCAATAATCACTTTAAAAATAATAATGTTTTCACATGATAACTTGAAATCTGCGACCGTAGATTTGATTTTTTTTTTAATTTTTTATATTTTAGTTTACAAAAAAAAGCGATTTAAAATTCCTTAATCGAACTTGAAAATTTGAGTTGTCTTTTGGAAGTCGAAATCAGTTGATTTGCAATTAAAATTATTGCTTGAATTTATGAACAAGTATATAACCATTGGTACAATAAGGATTTTTAAGAAGGATTTTTCCTCTAAAATTTCATCTTTATGATTAATAATTTAAATAAAAAAAATTTAGTTTATAGTTTAAACTCTCTAGTTTATATTTAAAAAAATTTAATCAGTTTCTTTTAGAAATCAAGAGAATGAAATGTACAAATATCTGCTTAAAATGCCTTACGGTTTACAGGCCCACAAAATGATTTTAAATCCAAATAATGTTCGCCTTATTTTCAAAAAATATTTTCTTAATAGCCATCTCCATACGTTGGAGATAATGCAAATCAGAAAGAAAAAAAACTTTGATTTGTTATATTCATCAAGAATTTGCATTTTTTAGTAGAAATCAAAATGGCTTTAGATCGCCACTAAATTACATTTTTTACTCAAAAAATTAATGGAATTAAAATTTTAAATTCTACTCGATCAATCAATTCGAAAGCCTATGTAGGTGCTGATGACAATTTCCTTTGGAAAAAGTACTTGAAAGTGTTTTTTTAAATTTCTAAGTACAATAAAGTGGTTATTTTAAATGAACACTCAAAATAAAATTTGTAAAACATGCAATCAATCCCTTTAAAATCCTGTTGCTTCATCTAAAAAAATAGATTCACTTTTATATATAGGAAATTGGTAATTGGCATCATCTTTTGGGCTGGATCGACTTCTTTCCACATCGGGATAAATCTAGAAAGGAAAGAAAGGGTTTTCAATTCACCTACACAATACAGCTCTTAGATAACTTGGAAGCATTTTGTATTGCTTCACCTCCAGGGCATTTAATTTGCGTTAAAGTTCTCTTCATAATATTAGAACTCTAATCGCTCAAATAAAAAGATGAAACATTATATCTTACTCAGATTTGCCCAGTGTTTATAAACCGACTTTAATTTTTTTTTCTTTTTTATTGTATTCAAGTTCGATACGAAATAAAAAAAAGATTAAAATGAAATCTGGCCGTTCAAGAAATTATATATCAGAATATAATTTCTTGAACGGCCAGGCACCACGTGCTCGTGCAAGTTACTCATTTTGATTGTTTCATCGAATGAGTCCCTTTAGAATTGCAAAAGATCCAAAAAAATTGTCTTGCATTTATTGTTTTTTTAAAAAAATATCACAATTCCTATTGATTTCATTTCATATAATCACGTGCTCAAAATGACATTTTTCAAGCTTTTATTTGCTGTAATCATTAACTTATTTTATTTAAACCAAAACTTTTATAAATCCAATGGCAATACGTTATTAAAAGCTGGTGGGTTTTTTTTTTTTTTTTTTTTTTTTGAAATGCTCGTGCAGATAATAAAATTTTTATTTTTCGCCTGTGGATTTTTGTTGACGCCAAAAACCTCATCACAAAAGCAACATCATGTTTTCACATGATAAAAAAAACGTTCGCTAAAACTAAAAAAAATCAGCAAAATATCGATTCATAAATAAACTACGCTTAAATCTTTTTTATAAATAAAGAAAATAATAGCAGAAAAGAAAAAGAATCGAATTAAATTAAATAATTTTTATAAAGTATTCACAGAACAAATTTGACTTTACCTTGATTTTATTTGCTTTCATTTGCTTTTGTGTAAAAGAATTATATTTGCTTTAATTTTTCAATTTTTCTTTTTTGTTTTAATTTTTACTGAAATATAGTAACTGTATATAACTTACTGTATAACTTAACTGTACTGTTGATCATTATAATACGTCATAGTTTAAAAGATACCATATAATTTACATTGTTTTCATACGTAAAATATCAAAAGAATCAATTTTTTTTTTAAGTTTATTTCTGATGAAAAGTAAATTTTCATTCATATTGCCCGCTAATACAATAAATTACATTTAATTTTTTTTCTACCACAAATGATACTAGGAAGTCTACTATCCGCAATCATCTGTGTCGATCTTTCATTTTTGTTTTATGGAAATTGGATAGTTCCACTCAAAGGAATTTCCCAGCTAAATTACTAAGAAAATAACGAAAGTGAAATTTCCGTCTCGCTTCAATTCACTTGAGAAAGTGAAGTGAACAAATGGAAAGGATATTTTTATCCGCATCTACTTAGAATAATAAGATCGCAGCGTCGCCTTATGTGTTTGTCTCGAACTCAAATAAGGTCACGCTACGTTTGCAATGCATTTAAGAAGAAGTAATAATTGAAAATGTCCCATCTTCCACTTCTCTCACTGCTCGAGGTCATTGAATCTTCTTAACCTCAATCGAAGTGTGAAATCTTTGAGTAAGTTTTCTGTTTCGTTAATTATTGCAATTTGCCTTTGACCATTCCTTCAAGTAACGTTTAAGAAATAAACAGATCTCGTTTTTTATGTACGTAGCTGTCAATAAAAGATCATTGACTTTTGAAGGTTGCTGTTTATTATCAGCCGTAAACAGTGGAAGTGTTTCAATAAAGACTGAAATTCAGCTGCTCTGTGCTATGCTCATGTGAAGAATAATGTTATTGCTCTGTCATAAAACGTCAAATATTTCCTAAAAGTTTTATGGCCGCAGTGACCTGGTGGCTAAAGTAAAGTTTACATTCAGCCAGCTACAGTCCATCCAATAATACTATGTATGCTCAGAAAATGTACAGTAGCAAGTTCTTATCCCATCAGAGCATGCTCAGCAGTTTCTATTGTCGGCGCTTTCACCGCATGCGCACTCTTCCTTGTACGCATGCGTGAAATTGCTGGAATCTTATAACTAGCAGAGAATGTTTCACTCAGCTTCGATACAGTAGATTTCCATTTTTGAAGTTTAATTCCACTTAACATGTATCGTTAGGATGCGTCAGCTGAATATGTATTAAAACTACTATCTGAAAATGCATACATATTGCTTAAAAAAAAGACATTAAAAAAACTAAGAAAACTCTATAAATATTATTGTTGACTAGAATAAATGGAATAGCAAGCCCTTTTTCGTCTAGATATGAGATGGTATCACTGAGTTCAATTTTGATGATTAGGATCGTTTTAAATATAATTTTGAACAATGGTTAGCTGCTTAGTAGATAACTGGATTGGTAGACTGTTATCCAAACCTCTAAGCCACTCAAAGTTTTAGTGTCTGACCAACGTCGATGGGTAACATTCAAGATTGATCTACTTTGTTACTAGATTTCAAATCGATGACTCGATATTGGCTCGATACTGAAATCGTGACTATTGTAGATAATGGATCAAATAAGCCTTATGCGGATATACATTATCAAAATCAAAGATATATATGTAAATTTTCTAGAATAAGAAAAAAACATGTTATCTATTATAGAATCACATAATATTACACTGATGTGGCATTTCTTCTTCCTAAAAATTGACCTTGCGTATTTATTACTACTTAAAACATAAAGAAAATTTTAAATTGAAATATTTTGTTTTTCAAACCACACCTAGACATTATGAAGTCCATATACAGTTGTAACATATGCATAAGTGTCAAGTAAATAACGAACAGAATCTCGCTTAACGAGCCTAACTCTTTTCCGAATCTATATCGCAATGCGAAACCCTACTTAAGAGAAACAATTATTTTTTCATAGGAATCCATGTAAGTGCCATAAAGATACTCAAACATATTTATAATAACTTAATTTATTATTAATTACAATGATTTTGATGATTTCGTGCCCGCTTTACAACGGAAAGAGACGGGTGCAGTAGCTTATGAGGGTATGGACCCCTAGGTACCTGAGGGCAGAAGTCTGATTTCTAATCCTTATGAGAATGACACACACAAATTCACTTGAACAACCCCTTTTTGCAGAGGAGGAGACATTCACACAACTCACAGATAGTACACAGAAGAACAACCGTGCCCTACCCGGGATTCGAACCCAGGGCGCCCAGATCAAGAAGAGGACGCGCTACCTCTGTGCCAGGACGCCGGCATGTTTTACAATAAAGTTATATAAATCTTGTATATTTATCTTTCACTATGTTTTGAAATTTGGCGAAAATGAGATGCAATAAATTTGCTCTTGTGTAGCTGCAACCTGATTAAGATATTGCTTCTCAACGAGCGAAGGACAATTTTTCATGATTTCAACATCTCAATTAGTTCATTGGAAGTTTGTAGCTATTCGGCTGGTCATCTCACTCATTAGAAAGTTGGACTGTTATATCTTCCTCTCCTGATCTTCTCATCCGCAGCTTTTTGCTATGACACCGATTTCATGTACATAAACTCTTTGGTATCTCTGATTATGTTCTTCCGCCAACTCATCGATGCCGTTACTTTCATCTCTATTACCATAAAGTTATCAGAGACACAATCTAACCGATTAAGACTTCACCATCACTTATTTGAGAAGAGTCGCTTTCGACAACGCTGTCCGCACAAGACTTCCTCCATCAGAAATAAGAATTACTTTCAAGCAAATATTAAACACAGGCTGATAACCGATGTGCAGTTAACATCAAGTTTAAGAAGTCACTTTTGCCATATCGTTATTTGCTCTGCATAACATCGTTCTTTAAAGAGGTGTGTGTGTGTGTGTGTGTGTGTGTTCTTCTTTTGCTTGTTGTGCCAATTCACTCGTTATGTGAAATACTCGCTAAACGGCGCATGATTTTGCTGTTGTATTTAAAAATAGCGTATTTAGGACAATACAGCTAACATCTCACCACTAAACACTATTGATAAAAGCATTTTCTCATGGAGTATCCAAAAGTTTTCATTATTTTTCTTAAAATCTGCATTACAATTTGGTATGAATCATTCTTATGCCCCAAAATGAAATTCAGCAAAGATGCGTTTTAGAAATTAGGATCAGCTTCTACAAAAAAGTTAATATTTTCTGATGCACAAAAAAGTTCGCAAATACTTTATTTAGATTAAATCATTAATATTGTATTCTTTACAATACGTTTCATTATTTATTTAAATTCTCAATCATATGTTTCACTTTGAAAATTATTCAGTTATAGTTTTATATTTAATTGAAAAATTATGGAATTACTTGAAAAAAACATGAACTCAGAGTCATTGTTATAAATCGCTTTTTACCGCGGAAAGAGGGGTGCAGTAGCTTCTGAGGGTATGAACCCCTGAGCACCCGAGGGCAGAAGTCTGACTTCTAGCTCATATGAAGATGAAACACACACACATACGCTTGCACAGCCCCTTTTTACAGGGGGGGGGGGCACATTCACCTATCTCACAGATAGCACACAAAGGTACAACCATGCCCGAACCGGGACTCGAACCCAGGATCTCCAGAACACGAGGCAGACGCGCTACCTCTGTGCCAGCAAGCCGGCATTGTTATAAATAAAAGATTTTATAGCAAAACAGTAATCACAAATTGGGCCACCTCGAATGTACACAGATAAACAAAGTGAATGACCGGATCGCTGCAACAGCAGCACTGCCGGAAACTGTGGTTCAGCCCTAAGGGCCATCACCGGCTACGGTATAACCCTTCTCTAAGGAAATACGCCCCGTCATTAATCGGAGAAATCAGACCCCCACCTTTTTGTGTAAATTCCAGGATGGCGAGGACCAACCACCATGCTGGAAGCTACTCAGCCTTAATAACGAAGTGCTTACCGGGCCAATACATAAAACAGTAAGAGAAACTCCTGTTCCTATTATAAAATTTAATTTGCATATTTGTAGCATCTTAATCAGTTTCGTTTTAAGCAACTATTGAAAATTAAAGAAAGGGTCTTGGTTTCAAAAAATAAGATATCACTAATGTTTCCTAAAATAACCGATCACACACACTATCTATTAGTTAAACCGTTAAAGTAAGTCAAGCAGACGATAAGATTATATATCGATATTTATTTTCAGATATTTCTCAAGACAGCAGAGTGTTTAAGAGATAAGCAGTCTATTGAGAAAGAAAAAAATATTCCAAGGCAAAGTTTTTGCAACTTCAGAATATGTTTATCTTATTCCAAGTATTTTATTTATGTTTCAGTAGCGGTCGATACAGAGTAAAGGTTTTTCAACCAAGCAGAACATTCCTTTTTTTTTCCTCTGATCCGTCAGGAAATAACTGCCTTCCTTGCAATTTAAACATAAAAAACTGCATTCATTTTTCATGATTTCTGCAATTCGTATCACGCACCGTTCCAGATGTTTCCAGATGAAACTTCAAACCTGCATACCGAGACAAATGGAAAAACAGGTGTTTAAAGAAGACCACTTAGGGCCACGTGGACCACTTTGACACGTGAGATTTCATGTCCAAAGAGATAAATTGGGAAACTATTTAGTTTGCTCTTGTGGAACTTATAAAGGTTGCTATAGTTGTGAAAACTATGTGGTTTTCAACTTTGCTATTTTAAATCTATTTAATCGTGTATGTTTTTCAATTAAAATATAAGAGTTTTAAATCAAATTGTATTAATATTTACATTTATAATTATAAGAGAGCAAAATGTCTTTACTCCTTATTTTCGAAATTTCTTCCGTAAGTCACAACTCGGCATTACCTCTCCACCTCCATAAGGACATTAGCAAATGGACTTTTTTTTTAAACAGTGGATTAAATTTAAAAAATTATAATTGCTCTAATTTAACACCTATTAATTGCATTTAATTATTCCATTTAATGAATATTGAAACTTACACCAATATTAAATTTACTATTGCAAAATTCTTTTAAAAGCGCAGCGCTCTACACCACCCTACCATAAGCTATTAATCGAAATCACATTAATCTTCTTCCCTTGTAATAATTCCATATTCGCATTAATGTACAAATTTTATTTGCATGAAGTTATTTTATTAGTATAGAGAGATCAGGAAAGTTCTAACACTCTCTTCACGTAAAGATTTATACAATTTTTAATATTTTAAATATTAAAATTAGTAATTTAGTAAAAACTAATATTAATAATTAGTAATTTTTAATGTGTAAAATATAAATACAGATTAAAATGAAATCTGCTATGCATATTTCACTGAATCATGTAAGAACATCATTTCCTG
The DNA here is from genome assembly GCA_026289955.1 of Argiope argentata. Lineage (NCBI taxonomy): Eukaryota > Metazoa > Arthropoda > Arachnida > Araneae > Araneidae > Argiope > Argiope argentata. The sequence goes on from JAOUZG010000273.1 coordinate 3,182,793, forward strand.
AACAGCCAAGCACCACGTGCTCGTGCAAGCTAAACTATATTTTTATTCATTTTAATCGTTTCATCGAATGAGTCACTTTAGCCCAAAAAAAGAAAAAATATCAAATTTCCTGTTTATTCCATTTCGTATAATCACGCGCTCAAAATGACATTTTTCTAGGTTTTATTGGCTGTAAGATTAACTTATTTTTGTCAATCAGAGCTTTTGTAAATGCAATTACATTATTAAAAGCTGATTTTTTTAAGATGCTCGTGCAGATGATAAAGTTTCAATTTTTCGCCTACGGATTTTTGTTGATGCCACACACCTCATTTCCAAAATAACATCATCTTCTGACATGATAATAATAGTCCTAAATATGATTCTTATAATATACTCCAAGAACCATAATACAAAGTGACCAGCTGAAACGGGCATTGATTGCGAGAAGTTGTAGAAATTGCTACATTTGAACGCCTTTATGGGAAAAAGTATTTCCGTGAAATCTTATCTAAGATAAGTGAAATAATTTTTTTTAAAAATACTTTTATTTATTTACTTTGCCTATACATTATGTTTAAAAAGTTGCTTTTTTTTCTAATTGCAGTATTTTTTTTATTTAATTAACAAAGATGTTCAAAATTGTGAATGATACAACCTGTAATATATTATATGAATGTTACAACTTGTAATATATTATATAATAACTTGTAATATATCGATAATCTTTATTGTATAATAAAGATTATCAAGATTAATCTTTATTGGTATTTAATTTATGAGTTCTACTTCTTTCTTTAAATATTAGCATGCTTCTTCAAAAATCAAAAAGATTAAGTTAGAAAGAATCTAAAAAGTAGGCCTACATGGAAATAGCAACTAATATTTTTTAAAAATTCTAATCAATTCCAAATTTGGATATTAGGAAATATTTTATTTCAGCTTCTTTTTATTAAACAATTACAATTGTTATTCTCGTGTTCCGCTTTACAACGGAAGAAGAGGTGCAGTAACTTCTATGGGTCCCCTGAACCTCCAAATAACGATGACCATTGACTCAGTACCTCCCACTGGTATAACTCTCAACATGGAGACCTTTGGGACCAGGTTCGAACTCGCAGCACAAGGGATGTGAACCCAACGCCCTACCAACCAGGCAATCCTGACATAAAAATTACAACTACTATAAAAACTACTGTAAAGACGAGAAAATTATTTTTTAATTAATTAATAAAAAAATAATGAATTATTATTTGAAAAAACTGCATTAACATCAATTGTCACTTACTACAAGTTTTAAAAAATTTACTTGAACTTGATTGGATGAATAAAAAGTATTTTATTAAAGATTGAAAATTTGAGCTAGATATATATAGAGAGAGTGTGTGAGTTAATAGTTAGAACTGAATGAGGTTAATAAATGGAAGAATTCTGTTCTTCAATCTTGACAATTAACTTTTTTGCATAATAATTATAATTTTTTGTTGGAACACTCTTTTTTATTTGTTACTGAATAATTTCATTATATTTTTAGATCACATTACATTTTTAGATTTCGATTACATTTAATAATATTAAATAATGACATAAAAGAAAATGTTTTTTTCTTTTTTTGTCACTTGAACTAGTTATTTTAGCAATAAATACTTAATCTCGAGCTAAAATAAATTAACACAGCCATAAAAAATTACATGAATGTGTGGCAAGGGGGGGGGGGGCTAAAGTCAAAAAAGCCTTAAGTCTTTTTAACCATATTGTGATGAATAATTTAATTATAACCAGAAGAAGTGTTCTCCCCAAACTCTTCTCTAATAAACTTGGCAAACCAGAGAACGCATTACATGTCACTGGAGTACAATAATTAAGAAATATTTACTTATGACTTGAGTTTGGGGTTTTTACCGAATCTCTCGTATTATCCTTGGAGAATTTTTTTTTTTTTGGTAATTAATCCGTGACATGTCAATAGTTCCTAATATCGAATTTATGTTTAAAACTCGTTTTTCCCTACCTAAATAAAAAGATGACTTAAAACTACATTCGTAATCACAAAATCACATACCAAATTTCATACAATTAAGTCACTGCAACTTTGAATTATCACATTTACATGTTTTCAATAGTAGTAACAGACAGACAGACGGTGAATTCCTTTCTGGACTTGGATCAAAATTTGCTTGGTATCTAAGCTATAGATGATAATTTTATGAATCGAATTATATCTAGCCATCTGCGTTTTGCAGTTATTTCGTTAATTTGTATGAAGAGCAGGACAGATAGAATTCTCTGAGGAGATTTTGTTCAAAATTTGACAGAAATCTACACATTTGGTGTAAACACTCGGATACCTATTAAACTACAGACATTTTCCAAAAATGTGTTTTTTGAACTTGGGAGGGAGGGGGAGTCTAAAGCGTAGAGATTCGTTAAAATCTCGCGCGGATTTTTTGACGATCAATAAACTTTCTCTGTAGTATGTATATAGAAAAATAAAAAAAAGCAGTTAATGTCGAGAAATTTCTAATATATTTTAAAATACAAGCATTTTCTCAAAAAGTATTACAGCATACTCTCCAACAAATTCCGAAGAAACAAATCTCTGGATTTGACATTATTTGAAACGTTAGTGAAATACTTCATTCAACGAACTTCCCTATCCTGCAATTCATGTCCTTGTGAGAGTATGATATGAAAAATTTGTCAATGTATAAGTCCAAAAGAAATACTTCAAAGCTCTCTTATCTCTTTCAGCCATTCTGCATTGCATTATGACAGATAAAATGATAACAAACTTATCACTTACAGCCTGATAGTATTCATCTAACCGTTTAACCGCTATCTAAATCGATAGCAGTTTAGTATAGTTTTACCATCAATTGAACAACATTTTTTACGCGCATATGATATAACTTAGGAACAACTGAATAATTATGAAACTGCTTTTTCACCGAAAAGTATATCGTAATGATTATCATTTATTTGTACTTAGACATTTTTATAAAAAGTTTAAAACGTGAAGATACAGGAGTTACAGTTAATAATTATAGTTGTTAAAATTGAAGTAGTGACAAAATAATCTGATAAATGGAAGTTTAATGAAGCATACGAAAAAATTCTATGTAAGCAATTAAATAGACCATGACAATAAAATAAATCATACCTGGTTCACGTGTTTCTTCTAATAATCCATATTCGAAGAAGATAAGTGTGTGTTTTAAATAATTAAAAAAAATAAGAATTATGTTGGCGTCCTTCTGTAATAATTTTTTAAAATATTGTTACACACAACCAATTTTTACATTTTTATACATTTTTTAAAAAAAGAAAGAAAGGTAAGAAGAAAATATACGCAGGATGAAATTTACGTCATTATTTATCTTAATTAATTTAAGTTCTTAATCAATTTAAACCGGTTTGAAACAAACACGAGACTTCTCTCTCTCTCTCTCTCTCTCTCTCTCTCTCTCTCTCTCTCTCTCTGTGTGTGTGTGTGTGTGTGTGTGTGTGTGTGTGTGTGTGTGTGTGTGTGTGTGTGTGTGTGTAACTGAAATCAAAACTGTTAATGAAACGATCAAAATTCTTTCTTAATACACACTATAATTGTACTTCCTCATTTACTATGTTTACGAGGAAAAAAAAGGTAATGTAATCGTCAAAAAATTCGAATGCGAGATTTGGACGAATCTTTACCTTTCAGACCTACCTAAAACCGAAATTCACATTTAGAATTATTTCTGTGAAAAGAATAATTCACAAGAGACTTTAGCTAGGCAGAATGAAATTTGGTATAGAATATTTACACCATATCTATAAATTTATGTCGAATTTTGAACAAAACTATTCAGAAGAATTCTGTGTGTACAGTTACCCGAATTTAAGTGAGAACCTTAACTACAAAACATAAAGAAATAAATACGTAAAATATGCATCTAATTTGGTAACAAACCCTTCAAGAGGTTGATCCTGTGTTGGTCTTTCCGGATGCATGTAAATGTAATAACTCAAAAAGGCAGTAAGTTAAATGAACAAAATTTCGTATGTGGACGTGAATCTACAATTGTAATAGTTCCATATCAAATTTTATTTTCAATACACTTTCCGGAAAAATTGTAGAAAATACACTTTTGATTTTCTGGTATTTATGTATTAACCACTTTTCTACAAATAATCGCTAAAGATCGAGCTCTTAATTCGTTAAAAGCATTAGATTCTTTGTCTAAAATCGATTTTCCATAACTATTGCTTTCCAAATGCATTCATTTAATATACAAGTAACATATTCACCAATATATAATATATTCCGTAACATATATTAATATATAACATATTCTATAGCATATATTAATATATTTCGTTTAATATAAGTAGCATATATTAATATACAAATAACATATTTTTACCGTAACATTCCTAATACAGTTTAAAAGAATCTGTACTTGTTTAATATGCAAGTACAGATTCTTTTAAACCGTGCAATGAATTACACAAATCTTATGTGAGAAAATAAAAATCTGAACACTCTTGGTGCTAACGATTTAGGCCAAGGACGTGTGAGGGTGGAGGAGATGCGAGAAAGTTTCCGGAATATCACTCTCAGTGTTAGAGTTGAACCAATTTTCGATTTATCAAAATAAACGATATTTTTGAAAAATCAATTTTTTGATGCCCCTTTTCAAAAAATATCGATTTATACGAATCATAATCTGAATAATTGTTCTCGATGAATCACGATAACATAAGCGATAATCGCGATACAATAAGCGAATCAAAGCGCAATTAATTTGCGCTTTTGATTCCATTTTGATTATCGGTTAATGAGTTTTATTCGCTATAATATGAAGCCCAAAACGCTCACAAGCTGATATCTGAAAGTTAAATCTGAGCATTTGTGGTATTTAAAAATTTCCCCAGCTTCCTTAATTTCTCTCTAAACATGTATTAAAGAATATGTGAAAACTTTTCGAGGAGACCTTTTCAACTGACTTATCACAATTAATTTAAGAATGAAAATCAATTTTAGTCATTTCAAGAAAGTCTTTTTTAGCAACATATCGATTCAATGTATTTCAGTATCCACTTTCATTTCGTTGTTTTAACAAAGACTACATTTAAATATCTTTTTAATCTGCAGTAATCGTTTTTGTCAGCCTGTTTAGGACTAATTAATCTAAATATCGTTAAAATCATTCGTGAATAATTATTCAGTCAAGTCTTGCATCATACATTACGTTACATCATTTGTGATAAAATCAGGACCTGGGCATAAAAGAAACGTTCGAAACGCAATTCACTTATGTATCTGTGTGTGCCGAGTCATTTCAGTCAGTCACACTAAATTCTCCGTCAGTGTCATGCATCATTGTGTTGTCTCAAGTGTCATGGTCATAAATCTTACAAGTATCTTTCCCAATCAGTATTGTGTAACTTCGAAACGGAATGTTAATGTAAAACATTAAATTCAAATGCCGTAAACACTGAAAGCACCTGTGCTATTTAATTCATTTATAATTCAAATTCTTTTATAACTCTTATATTATTCTTTTTATAATTCAAATAATGCAAGCTGAAGATGTCGAAACACTTTAACTGTGCAACAATATTCGACTTTATTTTGTTTAAACATGTGTGTCTTAACTCCTGAACTATGTAATTTTCTTTATTTTCTAAGTTTATTGCCCCCTATTGTTTTGAAAGTTCGTCGTCATGTTGAATTACTAATGAATAATCAAAATGAGGGATTGTGAAGTTTGTGCATCAGATTATAACAATTATTTAACGCTTAAGTATTGCTCGAGGGTGTGATTATGTACGAGGGAAGGTTGTGAATCTAATGGTTAAACTAACATGCTTTCTTATGTCGTTCTTAAACAACATCTGTAGTATTGCTTACTCTTTATTTATCAATTTTTTTATGTATGGATTCCTTTATTTATTTCTGTATTTTATCTACTCGTATTACTTTTTCCTCTAAGCTTGAATTCCTACAGTTAGTTCACACTCTCCCTATATATATCTTGTTCAAATTTTCAATCGTTAATAAAATACTTTCTATTCATCCATCATTTTATACAAGTTCAAATACATTTTTAAAACTTGTAGTGGATGACATTTGATGTTAATCAGTTTTTCTAAACATTAATTCATCAATTAAATTTAATTAATTTTTAATGCCTTAAATAGATTTTTAGCCATTTGTAATGAAAACTGATATCTACTGCCAGAAGACCAATCCGTAAAATGCAAGGATTTCAGTATTTTTCACGTGAAGGTGAAAAATGATATTTTGTTTATGCTATTTGTTTATTTAAAATGCTATTCTTTACGGAAATCAATAATTTTTTGATAAATTATTTATATCAATTTTAATTATTTAATAAAAAGTAACTGTAATAAAAATTTTCTTTGTTGACCTAAGTAGGAATTGACTTTAAAATAGTTATATTTCTTGTTATATTTACAATTACTTAAATTCCAATATTCGCGTTATATCTTATTTAAAATTTATGAAATAATAAACGTGGTTATTGAATTCAAAATTGCCCTCTTCCTGAAAAAATAATGACACAATTTTTGAAATTATTTGTTTTGAATTATTGCATTTGATTCGGTGAATTGCATATACATTTTCCTCTGTAATTTTTCGCTGCTTTGGTTTCCTATTTGATTGAATAAAATATATTTCTCTCTCACTATTCAATGCATTTTCGAGAAATGAATGGTACTTGTTCTTGCGTGAAGTGTTTTTTGAAATCTTTCAATATTATTGATTTAAAATAGTGTAAGTGAATTATATAAAAGTAAGATAAAAAAAATATATTGTTTTGTAAATTGAGTTTTTCTTTTTTAATTTTATTGCACTTACCACAGGATATATTAAGATGTTGATTTCTCACCTTCTGCTTTTACTATTCCTTTGCTCACTTTAAAATGCTGCTCATGCAAAATTATAATATCACACGAATTTTTACAGTTCAAATTAGCAGATTTTTTTAATGAAAATTGAAATTATTACAAGATTTGAAGAATTATTTTTACTTAAGCATTTTTTTCCTACATGTCTAAATATTTAAATATTTAGAACAAGTAAAAAAGCATTCAACATTGTTATACTATTGTTTGCTCACCAATATTTTAAAACTTTTTTAGATATATTTTGTTTAACTTGAGATAATTTTTCAATCTTTGTCACGTTTGATAATAAATTATCTTCAAAGCTACAAGAAAAACAATAGGTAACAGTACACTACATTGGAAAAGACGAAGTTTTTTCTACGATTTTAAGAATATATTTTATCCAAATTTTTAAGAGGAAGATCAAGGAAATATCAAGTAGATATAATTAAATCTATCTATTATATTTGTATACATTTAACAAACTAGGCTGGTGAATGCACTAGAATAATGAAATTTCATACATTTTCTTTAATTTCAAATTTCCAAATTTCTGTCAAAACTAGAAAGAAATTCATTCAGGGGATATATGTCATTCTGGTTGTTCGAATTCATGATAACTGCAATAGTAAACGAGCAAGATGGATGAAACTTGGTACACAAGTTTAGCGTCTAAATTGTAAATTAATGTCAAATTTGAAACCAAACACGTCAAAGAATGCCTCATCTGTCAACTAATTTCACATGCAAAAGCGATGACTCAAAAACGTCGTGACTCAAATATATGTACTTTTGTAAATGATTTAGTGACCACTGTGATATCTGTGACAAATTTTGTTTTCAAACTGTCGGAAACGCGCTTTCAGTGCTCTGGTGATTATGTATTTACCCAGCGATTAACTGCTATAAACTGTAGGCTAATGAGCTCTTTCGTAACTTTAGCTCACTAATGGCATGCGATTAGTAATACACCTGGTCATTTAGGAGAGAGCGTAAAAGAAAATGTCAGAGATATACTCTGTCTGGGTTTCTTCCCATTTAAACTTTATAGAAGGGGAGATTTTTTTTTCCAATTAGTGGATGAAATTTTTAGCGATATCTGATTCTTTTGCCATTTAACCAAACATGAATAAATAATGAAAAAAATGTTTTATATTTAAAAACACTATTATCATGTCAGAACATGATGTTGTTTTTAAGATGAGATTTTTGGAATCAACAAAAATCCTGGGGCAAAAAATAAAAATTTCATTATCTGCACGAGCCTCTCAAAAAATCAACCTTTAACAACGTGTTGCCATTACATTTACAAAAGCTCTGATTTTTTTAAAAAATTAATTAATTATTACAGCAAATAAAACCTAGAAAAATGTCATTTTGAGCACATGATTGTATGAAATGAAATAAATAGGAAATGTGATATTTTTTTTAATAATAAATACGAGATGAGGGGTTTTTTTATCGTTTGCAGTGCTAAAGTGACTCATTCAATGAAACGATCCAAGTAAATAAAAAATAAAATTTAACTTGCAAGCGCACGTGGTGCTTGGCCGTTCAAGAAATGATGTTCTGACATGATACATTGAAATATGTATAGTAGATTTCGTTTTAATTTTTTTCAATTATTGAATAAAAATATTTATATATTTATTTAGAGAATCTGATAAATAATGACATTAGAAATATTTAGAGATTTCTGTTTCTTTCACGATTGAAACCTGAATGAACCAATAATGAAAAAATATTTTATATTTAAAAACGCTATTTATCTATACTTTTTCCATAAAATTTCAGAAAAATATGCTATTACTTCCTTATTATTGCAGCATGCAGATGATATTTCAATAATGTTGTTCAACCTTCTGAGAACTTTGAATCAAATAAGATATAATTGCACCAGATTATTTTGTGCTAATAATGTCTTAGAAGAAAGTGTAATATACATTTACAGACTTGCATATCATTCTAATATGGTAGGCAGCACTCCATTCTCTCCTAAAATAGCACTATCAATACAAAAGCATAAATTTAATCTTAAAATAGTGAGACTGGAAAATTGAAAGTTTTTAATTCTTCAGAAATACAAAGAAATGCAAGATTTTGCGCTAAAATTAAAAATATTGGAGAATAAAAAGGCTTTTTAAAAAACGCTTCGTCTTGGAAACGAGTTGTCCAATTTTTGAGAAGCATCTTTCTGTCATTATTTCTTTCTGAATTATTGTTGTCTAACAGCAAACAAGTAAAGTAATATTTTTTTAAAAAAAATTAATCAATTCCTACTTCGGTTAACAAAAAAAATTGTATTTTAGGTACTCTTTATTAAATAATTACAATTGATATTAATAAGTATAGAAATATGTCAGAATCACAATATTAAACGGCAAAATAGAAAGCTAATTACCTGGCAATATTCCATTCTCTTTTCTACATATAAGGTGTTCGAACCTGCGTCATAACAACCAGACTAACCAGGCCTAACGATTACAATTTCTATACATAATTGATCAAATAATTATACTAGTGTGGAATTTTCAACACCAATTGAGTATTTAAAGCCAATTGTGGCAACACAAACCGCGTGGTTTTTCTACACAAGTTAGGGTGCGCAATATGGATTAGAAAGTTCTAATTATATTCGGTATCATTTTATTTCGAAAGTACTTTAAAATGAATCTGAAAAATCGATTAGTTAACAATGTTTGATTTTAAA
>JAOUZG010000273.1:3201106-3232883 GCA_026289955.1 Argiope argentata
ACTTTTATGATTACACATTCATTTACAAAAAGGTTATTAAAGAATGACTTCATAATCTTGGGATATTGATCCAGAACCGAAACTAATACTCCTTATTCCAGCTTCCCTAAAATGACGATTTTTGATCTACAACAAACTATTTGACTTATGGACTCTAATTTGACTAAACGCATAAGTTGACCGGAGCATAAACTTTGTATGTAATAAATTTGATCAAACCTACAATCTTCTTGGAGTCAATGAAAATCAAATAATTTTGAAAAACCATCTTCTTAGGATATAGAAACACCTTATTCTAATCTCGATAATTTAAACAAAATATTGTTATTATTAAATATTTCGTGATTAAACCTAGCCTTCATTAATTAGGTATAATTAGAATTTACTTTGAAATTTTTTAAAAAAATATTACATTTCTTTATTATTAATTTCTGTGTATTAATAAATAAAATAAATGAAGAAAAATCCAAATGATATTTTAAATGCAGAAAATGTTTAAAAACTCATACGATCGTGCGCTCTAACATTATTTTTAGTATCAAACAATTCATTTTAACACTATTATTTGATTATTTGATAGTATTATACTTTATTAGTATCAAATAATTCATTTTAAAATTTCCTCTTTATTTGTAAAATCAATCGTCAAATTTAGTCGAATCTGAGATCAATATAATCCTACTGAATGCCCTATTTGTAGATGATTTTATATAATCTTGTTCGGATATTGATACTTCCTTCTGAATTTCGAACGGCTACACTCTTGTATTTCTAGTTGCTGATAGTGATGTATAATGAATTAATTATGTGAAAATCGTTATTGATCATATAAATTATCCTATAAAAAATCCCAAGCAAATAATTGATACCAGCTTTTCTCAACCTTTTATAGATTTAACATGTTTGTCTTTTTGTTACTTTATGTAGAAGTACTAAATTTCTCTAAACCAAAAATATTTAAAATATCATTCAAAATCGTCGATCTACCAAACTATATTGATTTAAATTTAATTCCAGGAGATAAAAATTTGTCAAAAAATTAATTACCTGTAACCTATTAAAAAATTAATTGTAACCTAATGGATTAGGCCAGCGGTTGCCAACAAAGTGGCACCCCCCCCCCCGTCCCAAAAAAGAAAGAAAATCGGAAATCATCTTTGTATAATCGTGCCTTTATGATAATTGAAATGAATTAACTACACGAATGAAATTTGGTATCTTGCCTTTGCATCAATATTACGAATCTGACATTTTGGGCGAATAATTTTTAATATTAATTTATTTGTATCATTCAAGATCATTTCGGACTATTTTCAAAGTCGTTTTTTATAAACTAAATTTTATTTTTTATGGCTAGAAATATAATAATATAATAAATTGTCACTTAGTACAAAAAGTATAACCTAATTAGAAGAAAATCACACAGATTTCAAATTTTTGACAAACCCCATATCATCATTTATTTAATAACAGAAATTTCATTACATAAAACTCTTGACACATGGATTCTTAAAATAAATTTCATCTAACAGTCATGTGTTGATAACAATTTTATGTATTTATAGTTGAAATAGATTTATTATTAGGGAAAATATAAATATTTAGATTAAAAGATTTATTAAAAAACACTTCAAAATAAAAGCTTTTAATAACATTTTCACTCTATGGCTAGAAACAAATCTGTATTAAAAGCTTTTATTTTGCTATTTAGGTTACCATTAATTCCATCAATTCATTCTTTAACCTATTATTCTATACTAATAACATCATATTATTCTATACTAATTTTGTGCAATTGCTTGGAGGGGGGTCGATTTAAAAAATATTTCTCGTCCAACTGTCAAATGAATAAATTTGTAAAACAATTAAAGCTGCACACATAAAATATTTTGATTAAAATATGTCTTTGCTTTGAATTTTTGAAAATATTATTAAAGAAATTAAGAATAAAATGTAATTATTTACTTATTTATGGAATATATTGAATCACAAATTATTTATTTAACTACCTAAGTTATATTCCTCTAGATAAGTACTGAAGAAAAAAAAAGAATTTTCATATATTATATTTATTCGTTATTTCTTTCATAATAATTTATTTATTTAATTTATAAATCAAAAAAACTTTTATTATTAACTTTTAAGATTTTTTTTATCTCAATTATTTTTTATGATATGCATTTTTAAAAAATCACACAGCTACTAATATAACAAATTAAAATAATACATTATCATGTTAATTAAATTGAAAATGATCTGTAATGTGAAAATAAAATTATTATTTTACTAAAACTGGTCTCATAATATGCAATGCTTAGAGCCGCAAAATGCTGCACCGGTAACCAAAATTCAGTAACAGACATATTAATAAAAACCAATTTATTATTAAAGAAGTCATAATATTATATGGTAGCATAAAAAATCGAAAATAAATAAATAAATGGACTATTTCCTTTGGAAATCCCTTAAGATCAGGTATTACTTAAAGTAAGTGAAATATTTTAGATCCACTATGATTTATGCAAAAAAATAAATAAAAAGGGAAGGGATTTTTCTCTAATGCGGATGTCGATTTTCCATTCATTAAATACTTTTCCTTGTGGACGTGCCTCGATGAAGTAAAAGTGGAAGAGATCCTTGCTCTCCTTCAGTTCTTTGACCGATATATTTCGACCTTGTTCTGCTTTGTTGCCGATAGACGGCACTACAATCGAAATTATTCTGCTTTTCGGAACTACAGCTGTGGTGAACTGTTTGTTACTGTGTCTGCATCCGTTTGATAATTTTTCTGTGTTTTCCAGTATGGTTTTTATTCAAGTGGGTGATCTAAGGAACTGACCATATGCTTGTCAATGTTTAGTTGGCTTAAAATAATCTTTTTGACACCTGGGAAACGGAAGATTCCATAATACAGGAATGAAGATGGATTTAAAACTGAATATATTCACGTTAAATTGCTGGTAAGTTCTGTGCATAAGTACATCTGGATTATTTATGTTGGTGTATGACGTAAACTTGAAACACGAAAGAAAAGTTGTGATCTGAAAGAATCGCGTATATTTATTATTAGCTATTCAATCAGTTTATTGATCATCTTTTTTTTTTATTTTTCTATTAATATCATAGTTTATAAACAAAAGCAGATTCCTCTTATAAACATTTCAGATTAATTACATAAAAATTATATCATATAGATGATTAAATTAAATGTGTATCACAATGTTTTTTCTTTGTCATAAATCATTTAAAGCTTGTGTATTTCATTGTCAATTATTAGATAACGAAAAATCATTTTTCTGTGAATTTCTCATGAAAGAAGTAATGAAAATATATTATTATGGAATTAATTAATATGACATTTTTTATTACTCATGAAAACAGTTAAATTTAAGCTATTTAAAATTTCTTTAGATTATGTTAAATGGCCAAAGATATCAAAAATGAAACATTTTTCATTTAGATTAGGCTTTTGCTGCATATTATTAATAAAATAATTGATTGCTTTTAATCAGGTTACAAATTGTGCAATGAATAATTTGAAATTTCTCCCTCCTCTCTCTCTTTCTTTCTTTCTCTTCCCCCCCCCATTTCATTAATAGTTTATTTTCAATGATATTGAGTCTATTATTTTTTTATCAGTATGTCCTTTGACAATATTTTGTAAAATATTTATTTGAAAATCTAATCTCAATACTGTGCAGAAAGTGAAATGAATACTTTCTCCTTTTATATTTGTTTCCTAATCGACTTTTTACACACACACACACACACACACACATATATATATATATATATATATATATATATATATTCCTATTTCATCCCTATTTTTAAGTTTATTTAGTACTATTAAATTGATTTCCTTTGACAGCTTTTATAGAATACATTGCAATAAGTATTCTATAAATAAATTACTTTATTAGCAAATAATTAGATTCACTTATTAACAAATAATAATTCAATGCCATTTTACCTTTTTAGTAAAATCTGGAAATAAATAAAATACATGGACATAGATATTTACTAATAAGAATTGCCTAAATGAAGTAAAGAATATTATTTGATGCAATTGAAGTTCATCAATGTTCTGACAAATTATAATCTTTTTTTAAATAAAATGTCATTCCTATTAGTCATATTTATTAAAATGTTTTGGAAACATGAATATTTTAAATAAATCGAGACCCACTCTAGTGCAACTAAAACTGAGTGATTTATGAAAATTTGAATATTACTATCTCACAAAAATACGTGATTTTGGTACATTTCATTGCCTATCTCACAGAAGACAGGCCATTCAGCACTTAAAGTTTCTGCCGGGCTAATTAACCTAAAATAGTAGCATTTGTAACTTTATTAGATTTACTCACAAAATATAGAAATGTTTCATTATTATGTAATGAAGAATTTTTCACTAAATATGATCTCTTTTGTACCAAAGGACTGTATAAGAAATTTGAACATACATTTATCAAAATTACATGTTTTGATTGTAACAATATAAAACATTATTTATTGCATTTAAATTCTTTTGAAAGCAAAACAAAAAATTAAATTTTATGTTGAATCGGAATTTTTTTTTTGACTAATCCTTTATAACTAATCCTAATATTGCATAAATCATTTTATAAAAATGTGTTCTATAATGTATACAATGCTGAATCTGTTTTCTGTATGTATTCTTTGAAAAAATATATTTGTTTTCAGCAAAAATATTTTGTATTCATTGAAGTTTAACCACTTCCGCTAAGTTCAAATTTTATGGAACTGATAGAAAATTAAAGAGATACAATTAGAATGGACAGAATAAGTATGACTTTATAATAATAAAGTTGAGTGATTATTAAAATATGAAGTTTGGAAATATTTGCCTAAAAAAATACTAAGACAAAGTTGTATAAAATATTAAATTGAAAATTATAGTGAGCATTAGTCACAGAGAACTATTTGGTAGTCAAACGTGGCTAGTAATAAATAAAATAATGCTATGTAGGTTTGGTTAATTGTCTAGGGTAATAAAAAGATAAAGAAATATTTGAAAATCACTTATACGCCTTCAGTTATTGAATTTTAAAAAGTTTGAAATTTTTTATTTTACACCTTTTGAAATTATTAATAAAGTCTTATTTGTTGTGGTCTCCTAAATTTCTTCTAATATTTTTCTTAAATATGATGATTTTTTAAAAATTTATTTTATAATATAACATTAGTAAAAAAATTATACCTTTGACCAAGCTGTATTATGGCTGATACTTCATATGAAAACAAGTAGAAAAATATGATTTCTTCAAATTCCATTTATTTGTTCCAAATTAAAGCAAGCATTTATGAATTAATGTTTGGTATCAGAATTTACTGTGACAGCAGAATTTGCTTTCATATTTATTATTAAAGTTTCATTAGAATAGCTTATTTAAAATTATGTTCAATCACGAATTCAAAAGACTTTAACTATTTTATATATCTTTGAATAATAATATTTTGTAAAGCTCCAGTTCTTTGTTTTATTTATACTATTTATGAAAGAATATAGAAAAAGGGCATGTTTTTACTTTCTAGCATAAGTTTTATTCCAACATTTAAAAATTCTGATTCTTTTATAAATGTGTAAAAGACTTTTTTTTTTTAATTTTTTATCTTAAAAAATATTTAGTAATTCTGACAACAAAACAAAGATCTTTAATATTTAGTTACTTTTTGGATTTACTATTTGATTTTAATTAACCAGTTAAATACAGAAATTTTATTCTCACATTTTTTAAGTAATGAATTATTTCCATGTTAAGTTGTTTGCAAAGATTATTATACTATAAAATGTGAAAAAAAAAATCTTGGTACTAAACTATTCAGTTATCACAATACAGAAAATTTTCTCAAATTCATCAAAAACATTTCATTTAGATTATGACATAAATTTTCCTCTTTGTATTTAATATATGCATATATGTTTCCTTTATCATTAAAATATTATAAAAGAATTTATTAATTATATTTTTATTTAAAAACAAACTTATTTTGATTCTTTGTAATTACAGGGGCATTGTTGGTATCAGTAGACATAGAAAAGAACGGATGGAAGCAATAGCAAATCATATTGCCACTTCTGACTATGATTTTGTCTTTTTACAAGAAGTATGTAAAATTGTATAAATTATTTCTATTTATTTTTGTGGGAATTGATAAAGAAATGGATTATTAACTAAGTAATAAGTTTTATAACAATTTTAGCTGTGCATTTAATAATTCCTATGTAATTATATTTATTTCAAAATAAGAAAATCTTAGTACTCTTTAAAACTTTTTCTTCATATAATAAATTATTGTAATTATTTTTTATTTCAGATTGCTTATTGTTAACAATACTTTTGCTTATTGCTGATAATTCAAAAAAATCATATAAAATTGGGACAGAATTTATATTTGGGTATAATTGTGAACTTGAAATTTTAAGTTATTCCTGAACTAATTTTCATTTCTTGTAACAGATATGGAGCCAAAAGGATTTTCAAATGATTTGCAAGAAAGCTGCTGATATCTTGCCATATTCTTATTACTTTCATAGGTAAATATTGGTTTCTAATGCATAATATGTTTTTATTATTATTATTATTATTATTACCCTAAAATAACTCACTTTATTTTACGGAAAAATGCCAACATCCAAACTTTTCAGACATTAAAAAGATTCTTTAACATTCAAAAACATTATAAATCTTTCTTTTTATATATATAATTGTTATGATTCACTTATTTTTATGCTTAAAAAAAGATCGTGCTAGGTTAATGTAAGGGTCCAAAGTATATTATTTTAATCCATTATGCAATAAAAATAGTAAATAGTTTGTTTGTGTGTGTGCATGCACGTATGTGTATACGTGTGCGTGTGTTTGTATGGTAGTAGTAGGTGTATCTTCTCTGACTTAAACTGTATTTCTTTTCTCAATATGTTACATTTTTGTTTAATCTTAGAGCATTCTTTTCTTTGCATTTTTTTTATATCTATGTTTCACAATTACTAATCAAACTAGTTTAATGATGGGGCTTTAAAATCAAACATCTCTAGCCAAATCCATCTAACAAAGATTTTTGATAAAGCTGATGCATTTTCTGCAGGTAAAGTAAATTTGTGTTGCCTGAATCGGGATTCTGACTTAGTCCCAATATATGAACTATGTTGCTTTCATAAAAAACTTTCAGGGGAAATTGACCCATATTAATTGAACACTTGAAATAAATATAAAAAAAATTAACTCTTTCATAGCTAGCTTGACTATTGTTGATGATTATTTCTAAACCATACATTGGTTCATTGATTTTCAAATCATACTGGTTAAAAACATAACTAAAAAAGAGACCCCTAACTTTCTTTAATTCATGTTCCTCAACTATGCCTTCTTAGCTCACTTGAATGCTAATGTGCTAAAATAATTTAATGTTAAATTACTAAAACTAAATAAACAAATATATATATTAAATATATTTTTATATGTATAATTATAGCAAAATACTATTTATACATTATAAACAGTAAGCATACAATCTGTACACAGAATATTCTATATATTTAAAATTTATTGCTAAAACTATAGCAACCTAAAAGCAGTTTATGTAGATAATGCAAATAAAATGGTAACATGGAATTGTATCCACATTAGTTTAGAAAAGTTTTGTATATCAAGTTTTTTGTTTAAGGTTTTAATAAATTTTATGAAATATATATGTTTTGGGGAAAAGTTCCAAATTTTAATAAGATTAGTTTTGATAGGGATCCTGTGCATTAGCAACTTTTTAAAATGACACCAATATTTGACATACTCAAAACCCTATTTACTTTGCTGAACTGCTTTAAAAATAATATTCTTTGTTATGAAATATTATCAGAATATTAAGATCAAAATCAGTATCTGTAAAAAAAAAACTATTTTATCATTTTAAAGCATATGAATTAAACCTACTGCTTATTATCATTCTAAATATCTCCTGGCTAGAGAAATTAAAATTGTCTGTAATTAGTGATATAATTTCATGGCATTCTAATTAAGAATTCATGCTATTTTATATTAGTAGTGTTTTTGTGTTGTAGATAGATATCTCGTTGCATTTATGATGAATGATAATAACTTTTGCATATGCATGTTTCTGTTCATAAATATTTTCTTTTGGTAATACAGCAGTTTCCTTTATTTTTATTTCGTAGTATTTCAAGACCTTAAATATTTTATTCATCTATTTGTTTTCAGCATTTTAAGTATTCAGTACTTTTATTTATATTTAAGAAGTAAATTAATTGATACTGATTTTCATGTCAAATAAATTAAAGAAAAATTATTTTTGGTTTCTTAACATTAAAAAATAATATATGATATAAGGATAATAGCATTTCTCTATTAATGATTGTCTTCTGCTTAGATTATTAAAATGTATGTGTACATTATTTTGTAAAATTTATATTTTAAATTATATTGTAAATAAAAATAAATAGCAATTTCTTTTTGCAGTGGAGTGCTTGGTAGTGGTGTGTGCATATTATCAAAAAGTGTTATTGTTGATGTTGCACAATATCAATACTCACTTAATGGCTATGCACATAAAATTTTGCATGGTGATTGGTATGGAGGCAAAGTTGTGGGATTATGCAAAGTTCTCCATCATGGTTTAAAAATAAATTTATATGTAACTCATGTGAGTAGTTTTTAATTCTTTTCCATACTATAAGATTTTTTATTCTCCAAATACTACTTTATTTCACACGATTTTATTTTATAGGGCTTATTTAATTAGATAACAATTTCATGGATACCATAGAAGTTTACATCTAATTTTTCTAATTGCCGCGATGATATGTACAATCTGATTATTCAAAGAGCATCGAATGAAAATGCAACTGTAACTTTAATGGTGTTATTTCACATATTAAAGCTTTGAAACATTACTGATTTGTGCCTATTTTTCATAGGAGAAATAATGAGTAAACTCTGTTCATATCTCTCTAGATGAAATAAAAATACCTTAGTAAGTACTCTTGTGCCATAGCACCTTTTAAAAAGTTGATTGTGAAGCTATAAAATTTTTATAGACAAGTAAGTGTTAGCATAATTGACAATGATAATCAAAATTGTTTGGAATTGAGTGTATATTATGAAGTACCATTTTCCAATTATGAAGTCCAATTGTAAAATACTTCTAGCGTCATCAGAAAGTAATATTTAGTCTGTCCCATAAATTTTGACTGAAAATTTTAACATAGATTTGAAGAATTTCCAAGTAAAATGATTTAATATTGATTTTTAAAAAAAGATTTTATGGAATATATTTATGAATTTCTAGAATTGTTGTCTGATTAATTTAGATAAAAATTTCTGAAGAATGTCTGGCTAATTACACCAATATCTCCTCTGTATAAAAATGTATTGTTGCACTCTAATATTTTTTAGAAGAATCTATGAGATGTCATTTAATTTATTCTCTCTATTTCACTCAGTAGTTCAATGCTGTGAACTTCTTTTGTTTATGAGACATTATATTATATTCTTCAAACATAAATTGATGTCTAATTTAAAACGTCTAATAGGTGAAAAAATTATGCTAGAACAAATATATATATATAGATATATATATAATAGAAAAAGGATAAAAGCATAAGTAAAATAGTTGCCTAAGAATTTCCAGAATTCCCACAATAATCATGAAAAAAATTTCTAATGAAGTCTGTGTGGAATTTTCTTTTTTTTTTAAATGTATTTGTCATCATTTGTGTTATTTGAAATAAAAGTAATCAATATCACCTCATTGATTACCTAAAGAACAAAAAAAAAAGTTCTAGCATGTGAAAATTAGCATTTTTTGCAAATTTGCATTAACAAATTTAACATAGCCAAAATCAAATTGCATATGCTATCACTTTTATTTCTCTGAGTTAATACTTCTCAAATTAAGTTGTAGATTGATTCAGATCAGATGTAGTTTGATTTTCCTATCCATTTCCTCTTAAATTACATTTGAAAAACCAAAATACTCTGTAAAGTAGCTATTAAATATTGTTATCTTATTAAGTGATCATTTTTATAAAGTGGTGCATTTTTTCCCTTCTAGTAATCTGTTCTTCATATTTACTATGAGTTTCCTGTTTTATCCTTAAAAAATATTTAAATAAAACAAAAAAATTATAACCAGAATCATCTTAAATTAAACTGCTTTTTTTCTACTTTTTTTCATTAATTGGACAAATTAGAGGTATAAAATATGTAATAATCTTATTCATCTTGCAATCAGGCCTTATTTTTTAAAGTATATTGTTACAGTTATAATTGTTTTTAAGTTTTAATTGCTTTCTCTAAAATTTAGATGAAATACTCATCTCTTTATTTAGTGTCTTAAATGTCTCTGATATCAGGTTTATAAAGTTTATTCATTTAGTAACCTGTTTTTATTACAGTTACATGCAGAATATGATGCATTCCATGATCAATATTTACCACACAGAGTAGCTCAGGCATTTGAATTTAGCCAGTATATACAACATACATCTGAAACAGCTGATTTAAATATAGTAGCCGGTGATTTTAATACAGAATCTACTGATCTCCCATACAAAATAATCATTCATAATGCTGGTTGTCTGGATACTTATCTTACGCAACAAGAAATTCATGCTGTGGTAAGATTTTAAAATCTATTAGACATTTGAATATTATATTCATTTCTTACATAGTTATACTATTTTGCTTATTTTGCTTTTATTTAAAATTTGCCTCATTTGATAATCATTTGACTTGTAAGGATTTCTGATTATCTTTAATTTCATTTAAATGCTTTATGTACGATGTTCATGACATTCTTTACAAAATATTTTTATGCTGTAAATTATGATTAAATCCCTTTTAATTCATTCTATTCAGTTAATAATGTACATGAATATCCCATAAAATCATAATGTCAATCAAAATATAACTCTTCATGCTACATGTCTTTTAATTACATATTGTCTTTATTATTATTATAATTTTTCTTTGGTATTCTGTATGTAAACTGTGAAAATAATAAACAAATTATTTCTTCATTAGCTTTCAACAATAGAAGAAAATCACATGATTTAATATTTGATTTAACAGATAAAATAATGTGAACATTGCTTCAATAAATATACTGTGCTAAAAGAAAATATGATTTTAAAATTGACAAAAATTAAGAAAATTGCATGATAAATAGAATGGTATCATTAAAAAGACTTTAAATTTATTAGTGATGTAGAAAATATTTATTTGCAATAATATTTTTTGGAAATTACTGCTGAAAATATAAAAATTTTATCTATATTTGATTTAATTTTTAGAGAATTTCTATTTATTAAATAGCATTGTATATTAATTGAAAAGAAAATTTATTTTGATTTTCATTTAATATTCTTTTTAAAATTACTTGTATATTTTTGTGACAAATTGCTGAAATGATATACAATCACTAACAAGTTATTTTGACTGTAATTAGTTTACACATTCAAAATTAATTGAAAAATTAGGTTATTAATTTTGTATGTAAAGAATTTACTGCTGAAAAATTATAAATATATATATTGCCAAAAAGATTTTTTTGAAATCAAAAATGCACTATCGTTTTGTTTGTGAACTGATTTAAAAGATAGCATGAAGTTGAAAATGGACATTTGATTTTTTTAAAAATAGAATGGTGGTTTTTGGTGTTTGCTATATTCTGAAAAGTTTATTGATTTTTGAAAACTAAAGGAAATAACACTAACAAAAAGAATTAAAATTCTCTTTTAGCAGAAATTTCAAAAATTTAGGTCATGGGTTTGAATTGTTTTATTAATTTTAAGTAATTTGCACCATTACTTTTTTTGAAGCTAAATCTTTTATATCAGTTTGGTAATTAAATTTTAAAAGTTAACAAATTAAAGTTATTAAATTATTCACCAATGTTACTTTATTCACCAAAACATTCATGTGAACTAATCAAAAACTACATAAAAAATATAAATTAAAGAAACTAAATAAAATTTTATAACATGCTAAAAGAAATCTCTCCAATTTCATTATATCACAGTTGCTTTTCTATTTGTAATATGATGCGTTATAAATTATAGACAAATTTCATTGAAATGTTGATAAGTTTATGTCTTCTTTAGGTAGGGATGAATAGTTTGACACTTAATTTTCATTTTTGTGTTCTTCCTTAAAATTTCTGTGTTGCAGAAAGAGAAACTAAAATAAAAATTATAGATTGATTTTGTATTCTATGACTGTGAATAAATAATAATAACTTTATTTAGGTCTGTTTAGTCTTTTTGAGGATATCGAGACATATGTTTGCTTTTAGATTTTCTTTGTAATATATGAAATTATTCAAATGTATTAAAAATAAATATATATATTAAAAATTCACTAAAGTAAATTAAATTTTTCTGCCCATATGGATAAAAATAATCTAACTGAATGCTGATTTTATGTTCTTATTTTATTTTGCTTTTTTACTCTCTAGGACAACACTTCCGTAAGAACCACTTGTGGCCATCCAGATAATATATATACAAGCAGCAAAGAGCTTAATCACAGTCCAACAGGGAAAAGAATAGATTATATATTGTACAAATGTGGTAGTGGTAAGATCATATTTTAATGTTTTTATTCTTGAATAGCACTTCTGTTTTGGCAGATGTGTTAAGTTTCAACTTTCAAGATAGATTGTATCTCAATATATATAATATAGAGACAACATTGTTAGCAAAAAGAATAGACAGCATGCCTGTTATTTCCTTGTTGAATGTACACAATGGTTGCTTGTTAAAATGTTGGTAAAGATGTTGAATCTGCACAAAAGTTAATATTCTTTGATGAAATCTGCAGATTTATCTAAATAATTGTTCTCAGAAAAAATGTTGCATTTAGAGACAAATAGAAAATACGCATTTGTGATTGTTAAATTGAAATATGTAAATATACATGATTATCATAAGAGTTGTTCAGACAAAATGTTCTGTAAAATGGAGTAATATACATGGTAAATTGCATTAAATTGTTAAGATATCATTGATTTTATATTAAAATATCTTATGTAAAGAAATTTTACTGAATATCAAATTTGCTTTATGTAAAATTTACTTAAAATTTTTTCCCCCAGTTTGTTTTGATCTTCCTTTTTGAAAGATTTTTAGTCTTCTTTTCTTTTATCATTAACAACAACTGATGAAATAAGTTGAAGGATTTTGAGATGATGTAAATGATCTATTTTTTTATTGCTGGTTTGTTTCTTATTATTTTGATTCATTTGTTTTTTGAATTTTTAAGTTAATCAATTCATAATAATTTTAAGGAATTTATCAAAATCAAGTAAAATGATTTTTATTAATCTATAAGTGAGATATAATTATCAAATTATTTCTATGATTATTAACTTACTCTCAAAATAGAATTTATAGCAGGAAAGAGGGTTCCCCCCTTTTTTTTAAATCCTCATTTGAATTCTGTAAATCAAAAACTAAGTTTAATCTTTACTTTCTACTCATTTTTTTATTGAATGGATGTACCATTCTTAAATGAATTATTTTTTTTTAATTCTAGCAAACAAATTGGATTATTGAAATGTTAAAAACAATTCTTACATGTATTTAAATATAATTACTTTTCTTTTAGTGATTTTATATTTCATTTTGTTATTGCATATTAAAAAAAGTAAATCAGTTGTGCTGGTTTACTGTTTCTACTTTGTGTTTGTTTAAATATGTTTTCGATTTTAAAAAAAGTAGAACCTTCATAAATGTTCCATATATTCAATATACAATCCCCCTCCCCTCATTTTAGAATAGAATATTTTTTTCTTCTGGTTTTTATGTTAAAAGTTTATTGCATAATTTAGATAAATTGTAATTGATATTTTTTTAATGTGTATATATATATATATATATATATATATATATATATATATATTCTTTTCAATAAGAAGAAGAGTCATTATGATTTTGTCTTATAATGCAAATAAATAATTTTTTGTTCATGTTTTGATCTTTTTCTTATTTGTTTTAGGTACCTATGTGGAGTGTTTGTCCTGCGAAACTCCTTTAGGTAAAATTCCAGATAGCTCTGTGCCATATTCTGATCATGAAGCTGTTGTTGCTGAACTTCATGTCTTTAAATCAGTTGACGGTATTAATTATTTCAATCTTCTTAACTTTTTTTATGTGTATTGAAAAAAAACAAATCTTCATAGTATATCCTTTTTTTATAGCTCCGAAGCAACAAGATAACCCCAAAGCCCGCCTTGAAGCTATTGATAGTAGTCACATCATACTGCGAAAGAGCTTGAAAGAGTTGCGAAATAATCGTCTTCTGTACATCCTCATCAGTTGTCTATTATTAGCACTTCTCTTGGTCACAACTCTGATTGAAGATATTGGTGTGTTTGGCATTCTAGTGATTGTTCTCCAATTCGTAGTTACTCTTCTTCTAGCCTTTTGTCTATGGATGGCTCTAATAGTCAATAAAATTGAATACAGTGCAATTATTTCAGCTTGTAAAGCTATGGAAGTATTGACCAATTCATTAATGAATGAATATAATGATAAACTTTCTACAGATTTTATATCCCCTGTAATACCACAAGAAATTATATAGAGTTTTGTAGAAATCTTTCAAGAAGAGAAAAATTAAGAATGCACATTAAACATATAATGTTTAAATTATAAATTATCCTATTTTAACACAAGTCCTTAAATGATTTTAAAAATTCTATGAGAAAGTTCTCTATTATTATTTATCAAAGAATAGCCTTTTTGTTGTTCAAGTTATTTGTATAGTATATCTGCTGAATTGTGTATATTTCCTTTGTCTAAAGTTCAATCTTAAATCAATTATGTAGAGTAACATTATATAGATATATAATATAATCTTTTTATTGTTAAGGCTAGGCTGTAGTTTTCTGGTGCCATTAGTCTTCTGTTTGGCATTAAAAAAATTTATGATCATTTATTATTTCTCCAAAAAGTTTGATTTAAAATATGCTTGTTAAATCCAGTAGCTTGAATATGTTCTGCAATTAGTAAGTAGGAAGTAAATGTATAATTTAGATCCATGAAATAATATTAGAAGTGGTGTTTCATAGATCTACTACTTTAAGATATTAAGCTCAAGTTGAGTGCTCACGAAAAATGATCAAAGAATCTACACTTTTCTAAAATGTGTTAAAAAATTTTAAATACCAAAATTTATAAAAATGTTCTTTTTAACTTTATATTGTCTTGCAATTTCATGATGTTTTATTGTTATGCCCTTGTTGTTGAATATACATTTATTGTTATATAGTTATTTAATATCCTAGGTGATTTCTAACCTGTGACTATTCAAAATAGTTTTGCAAGGAACCAAAGTAGTGTAATTTATGCACTGATTCCATATTTATTAAGTAGCTATGACACTATTTTTGTATTAATTTAGCACAATTGCCTTTTTTTCTTTTAGAAAGGTCTTTGTTTTTCTGTTGTATTTTTGGCACCATACATGCCTAAGAAACGGTTTAAAAATCTTAAATTATAAAATTCATTATTCATGTTTTTGTAGATGTGTACTCATTTTATTATGCACTCATTTAAGAGTGTAAAATAAAAATCTTTTCACAAATGTGACTGCCTCTTATATTCATTATCAAAAATTAACTGCATTAGGGACACTTTAATCTGTCTTTTAATGAATGAAAAAGTGTTGAATTTCAAAAATAAATTTTATTTGCTAACTTTTTTCCATATTTTTATAAGCGAAATTCGGAAAATGAAAAACTTGAACTGGTTTAGTGTTTATTATATTACTAAATTTATCAGAGATATTATAGCAATGAGACTCGTCTTGTTTTTAGCATGGTTATTACTTGGTTACAGCATCATTTAAGGCTAATTAGATCAAATATAATACACGGTTGTAGTTAAATTTGTTTGGTTCAAACATCCTTCTATTCATTGTGTGGAAGTTGATTTTTAGTCATTTGTTATCAGACAATAATTTAAATAATTTCACCTACTCAATTTTGAAATAATTAACTATATAGCTAGATATATTACTTTGCTAAATATAACTGCTTCTGGGGATTTTTTTTCTACTCTATTAGCTAATTCATTTTAATTTATGCTCCATTTTATGAAGATTCGAGTAAAGTATTCTAAAACAAATATTTAATTGCAAGACAAAAAAATACAATTAAATAATTTACTTAGAAAAAAGTAATTGAATATTTTTACTAATGATTGTTTTAACTAAATGTCTAAAAGGATAAAGAGATTTATTCTCATTACTGTTTTTATAACATTTTATTAAAACACATACTATCTAGTTACCAAATTATCATTTCTAAATTCCTTGAATTATTAATTCCTTTATACACTATATATTGAATTGAATAGACATACAAGCTGATTTGAATTATTCTAATTTATATTTGCATATTTTAAATATAAATTGTGTGGAATTTTTCAAAATGAGAATGTTTAATTTTAGAGTCAAACTTTATTTTTTAAAAAAAATCCCTCTTACAGAGTTTAAAAAGTAATGTTCAAAAATTATTTATATGTAAAATATCTACAATAAAGAAAAATGTATTAACACTTTGAAGATAATGCTCTCTTTTGAGACTCCTTCATTTTTTCCATTTTCCTGAAATAACTTTCTTTGTATTTTTTCATGAAATGCATTGATAATGCTAGATTGAACCATGCTGGCATATAAGCTTTTAACCATTGGTGGACAAATCCCTAAAATGAAAAAAAAATATTTTAGATTTAATACAAATATAACCATATTTGTTATACCTAGAATTGATAAAGATTTATAAATCTCTTAATAAAAATTTTCCAGGGAAAAAAAGAAACGGTAGATTTTTATTTGGGAATATAATAAAAACTATTACTGTACTATCTTTGTTAAAATACTTATGCTAACCTAACCAGTTCAAACCATTTGATATAAATATAAGATTATTATGTTATTTTTACACAAATATTCATATTAATATATCATCAATTATGTCCCGGCTTTAAAGTTTACAAATGAAATTAATGCTTTAAGAAAAGCTGCTGAATATAAAGTTTTACTTACTCTCACTTTATGAGGAAAGTATCCATAAGTATAATCTTCAATTCCAACTGTCTTTATTGCACTTGATACATATGTTTTAGCAGATGGTATTTCTAAACTTGGTCTTCTACTAGACATTTTAGTTGCTACAAAGGCTGGAAGAACACACTAAAAAATTGGGTTGTGAAACTTAAGTACTTTTATAAATATTTCTACATTTCTTAAAGTATAATTTTGCTTTTAAGTTGCCAAAAAATAAGTTTTATAGTTTCAGATCATTTTATATAAGCATGCATTTTCAGGATTAAGTCAGTGTATTTTTAAAAATATCTGCTTGGATATATTTAATTTCTTTCATGTTTTTTGTGATAACTAAGTCATTTTTGTTTTTATTTCAAGGCATTTACATTGTTATATTACACACACAGTGATTCCTAAAAAAAATTTTGCAATTATTATCTGAATTGCATTATTTAAAATTTTAAGAACTGAAACGCATTTCTATATAAAAAAAAAGCATAGACAAAAAAATGTTTTTCTTTTTTTTTAAAGCTACTTCAACAGTTAAAGTATTCTTGGCAAATACAGTGACACTGAATAATGTAAATAATTGTAGAAATCACATCTACCTTACTCAACGAATCAGAAAAGTTACCTGGATAGTAATTCCTTTGTCTTTATACTCATACTGTATTGCTCTTGAGAGATAATCTACATATGCCTATGTAGAAAAAAAGTAAAAATTGTTTACATATTATATATCATACTATTTTAATATGCTGATTATAAATATAATTTGATTCAAATGCAAAATTATTTTTCAGTTAAATTTCTCTTTTGCTGGGCCTGACTTAAAACTATTATCAGCATTCAGTTAAATAATTGAGAAGTTTAAGATTTAAATTGTTTCATTCATTCAAATACTACATATCTAATTATTTCAATATAGCTCTAAAATAAATTTCAAGTAAATGGCATACTTTTATATAAATCCATTGCATTATTTCAATAGATTTTTATGGTTTAATCTCATATCTCTTTAATAACTAGCTTAAATATTATGTATATATTTACCTTACATGCTGAATATACAGTAAGCATAGGCATTGGATAAATAGCCATTAAAGATGATACATTAATAACAATTCCTTTTGCCTTCATCATTGGTAACACAATTTTCATCATCTATAAAAAAATTGTTTTTTGAATTCATTTAAATAACTTTTTTTTGGTATAGTCAGTCAAAATACTAAACTACGTGCAAATTTTAGGTACTTAATCTAGTTAATCTTATTCCACATTTATTATTATTATTAAGGAACTTGAGTCAATAAGAATAAAACTAAGACTCGCATGGAATAATATGAAGTATAATTATAAATATATTGCAATGCATGAATGAATTAAAGTTTGAACTTACCATTGTACATGAGGTAATATTAGAATTAATCAACTCCCACATAACCTACAATTAATGAAAAATTCAACGTTCATAATTTTTATACAATGAATTATATTAAATGACCTTTTAGTCTGGAAAATACAGTTTTGAAACTTACCTTATGACCATCAGGTACCAAATGAAAATATTCAGCATATTTATAACTCATCCCTACATTATTTACTAAAAAAGATGATATACTAGTTAAAATTTATAAAAATTTTATATGATTTCATAGAAAAAAAATTTATAATGGTTAAAGATTAGAATTTGCATTTAAATGTATATATGGATCATTAAATGTTTTAATATTTATAATCTTAAAAATATTTCAAGAATTTAATTAGATATCAAATATAGAGCAATAAAATTTTTAATTCTCCATTAATATTTATAATATAATTTTAAACAATATAATTAAAAGTAATTATTCTGAAATTCTCTTGACTTATTTTATTGCATTGTTTTGATTTTTTTATATTTTTTTATCAAAATGTAATAAAATAACAATGATTACTAGAATATTTTTAAAATTTCAAGGAAAATTATTGAATATTTTAATTTAAGAATATATTTTTTTTTATTTGATTGAGTATATTCTTACCTAAAACTCCTATTCCCCCATCTAAATTTCTTAGCTGACTCTCAATATCCTTGTAAATCCCTGGACCATCAGTAAAATCAATACATATAGTTTTGACTGACACTAGATATTTTACCCCTGAAAGGTAAGTAAAATAATAGTTGACTCTTTTTTTTAATAAAATTGTATTTTGTATGTTATTACAATGCTATTAAAAAAAAGAAAGAAAAGAATTTTTTTAAAAAAAATTTTACAAATAAGCAGAGAAAATAAAAATATTTTTTAAATCAGTCAATAATTCATACATGCCTCTTATTAAATAACATTTTGATTATCTCAAAAAAAGTTTTGATAAGCGATTAAATTTTAATAAGAAGAAATATAAAACTACTTACTAATTTCCGTAGCTACAGAAGTGAGTTTCTCAACATTTCGACTGATTAAGCATATATCAAAACCTCTTGCCGCTAACTGAAAAGTAAGATATTGTTTTTAATTTTTTTTATGCAAAGTAATTATATAACTTTTAAGTTTATTGAAAGAATAATGTTACCTCTTCAGCATACGCTTTTCCAATTCCATCGCTTCCACCTGTTACAACTGAAAACATAAATTTATTCAAAACTGAAAATAAAAAATAATATCTGGAATACAAATTGAAAAGAGAAAACAATTACCTGCCCATTTTCCTAAATTGCACCATGGGTTAAAGCCACGAAATACTTTTAAGTGAAAATATAACTTCCTCAGTATGATAAGTATTAATTTCAATAAATTAATGCTGACAATAATAAAGCCTATTGCCTTTAAGTAGGTGCAATTTCTAATCAGATCAAAAATAATACGAATCATTTTTAATTGCCTTCTATATATAAATGAATACAAGAGACGAAATCCTTCAAATAAATGTAGAGAAATTACTCTTTTCGTTTTGATATTTAATTTATCTCGAAATGGACTCCATGTCTAGAGAGAGACGGAAATGTTTGATGCTGTATTCGTCAACAAGCTGACCGGACAGTAAAAATTGAAATGAGTACAATTGCGGAACAGCTGTTGAATCAGAACTGCAGCTTTACTTTGATCCTAAATCGGCTGCCGAAAAGTCGAGGGGGGATTTCACAATAGAACAAGTAAAATAGAAAAATTTCCTGTATTATTGTGTTTTATGTGTGCTAGCCATTAATTGTTTGGGATTATAAAACATTCGTTGCAGGATAATGAAGTTTACATTATCGTGATTTCAGGTTAAAGATGTAGTTCTGATTCGGAGAAAGGCTAAAGATGTAGTATCACTGAGTTTTACAGAGCAGTGTGTCTTTTCCTTTTTAACCCTATTCGATTAATATAAAGGAAGTACTCGAAGATATTACACCATGAACATTGAGCATTCTTTCAATATTTGGGATTCGAACATGCGCATGCCAGAACTAAAACTAATGGTGGTTTTAGGTATTTTGCTGTCTTGGGCAGGACACATTATGAGGTTCTTCTCTTAGATTCATAGCTTCGAAGAACATGAGAGAACTAAATATCAACCATCGGAAGTGGTATCCCCAAAACTTTTTCGCATATTTTCTAGTAAAGATGTCCAAGGACCGTGGTGGCTTGGTGATAAGATCTCGACCTAAAAACTGAAGGGTTTCAGTTTCGATACCCAATTACAAAGCAGAACCGTTATGTAAGCGGACCTGGTGCACGTTTAATCAGTCGAGGCCAAGCATCGTCCCGCTGGTTAGGTATAGAAGTTTGAAACAGGGGGTCCAGCTAAGGACCCCCTGTTTCGTTCACGGCAGCTGATGATGGTTCAAAATTATGAGGTCCATTCCAAATATCTCTAGAGTTGCTTTAAAACGTTACGTTAATAAAACTAAACTAAACCCAGAAAAATCCTTTCATGGCGTGATTTAGCAATTTTGCTGAAGGCATTGTTTGAGTATGTGTGTATATGCATGCGTGTGTTATTTTCGTACGTATAGATATTGCGGTACAATATTGTGACATTGCGGTT
Organism: Argiope argentata; assembly: GCA_026289955.1. Taxonomy (NCBI): domain Eukaryota; kingdom Metazoa; phylum Arthropoda; class Arachnida; order Araneae; family Araneidae; genus Argiope; species Argiope argentata. The sequence continues at coordinate 3,222,211 of JAOUZG010000273.1, forward strand.
TAATAAAGTCTTAGATAAAGGTATTTTTGACTATTTTTTAGCTTCATTAAAAATATGTACAAAAGCAAGCATGCCAAATTCGACATCCTAACAGCACATATATCTAAAGTTTGAATAACTATTTTCTAAGTTCCTGCAACTTTATAAACTTTTAGAGCCTCCATGAGCGTCCCAAATGAATTTCACCTGCGTTAAGATTTTAGGATAGCCTCTGTAAACAAAATTTTCCTGTAGTAGAAAAAATGCCATTTTCGAATTACTACTACATTAGTTCACACTCGCCCTATATATATCTTGTTCAAATATTCAATCGTTAATACAATACTTTTTATTCATCCATTTAAGTTCAAATACATTTTTTAAACTTATAGTAGATGACACTTAATGTTAATATAGTTTTTTCAAATATTAATTTATTAATTAAATTTAAATTATTTTTAATGCTTAAAATAGAGTTTTAGCAGTTTTTAATCAAAATTGTGATCAATAGCTGTTGCTCAATCCGTAAAATGCGAGGATTTCAGTAATTTCCACGTGAAAGCGAAGAATGTGAATTCAGTGTTTGCGAAAATCAATAATTTTTTTTTCATAAATTATTTATATTAACTGTAATTATTTAATAAAAAGGAACTAAAATAAAAATTTTCTTTGTTGATCTAAGTAGGAATTGAATTTAAAGGGGTTTTTTTTACATTACTTGTTTTAGAACAGATTTAAAATTTGATACAAATCTGCAGTACTATTAATAAAACCATATACAAAAGTCATTTATTAATCCCTTTGAATTAACGGGCATATAGGCCGACGGAAGGATAGATCGACAACTTTTCCAGTATTTCATTCAAAATTTGACAGAAATCTACTACTTAGACAGAGCACCGCATACTGAATTACATTAATCTAGCTCGCTGCGTTTTTGAATTAAGATGTTGACTGCCAAACTTATAAGAACTCTTTATCAAGCCATCGAAATCAAAAAATACAGCAGAATCTCGAAATTGAGTTTTTTTTAAACGAACACAATACAATATTTGTCTGCTTCTTATTCAAGAGTTAAAAAAAAAATCCTCTAGAGCATGTTAAGTTATTATTACAATAAAAATAATTTTATTCAATCTGACTCATTAAGCTGGATAATATAATTGCAGACCATGACTTTTACACCAGAAAAATTGTGGGTCACTTACGTAAGTGAAATTTCCGCAATTCCAACTAGTTCATTTAGGCGTTGACCTTAAAAGCCAGTCGGGCAGGTTAAGGTTAAAGATTAGCCAAATGGTCCCTTTAATTTGTTACAATTCCATTAAAAACACTTTTTAAAAAAATATATATACGTATTCTTAAGAAAGTTGTATATTTTGAGAAATAATTGTGAAAAATTAAAATCGAACAGAGCCGATCATTCTAATAGAATATTTTTGTATGCATCTATAAAATGAGCTGCTTTCATATTCTCCGACTTTTCTAAACCAAGATATTTCAAATAATGAACCATTTAATTCAAAGAAAAAGAAAGTAAATAATACAGTAAAATACTTTTTTATTTTATTAAAATTAGCATGGTCATCTTTATTAATTTCTAGGAAAACTTATTAAAATCAGTGGGAATGGTCTCCCAAAAACTTTCTTGTATACTCTTTGTAAATTTGTCTCCGGCAGAACGCCTTATATGCCAATGGCGTATAATATATAGGAAATTTTAACTTTTGGCGAGAATTTAGCATTTTTACTGAATCTATCATATCATCCTTGAGGAGTTAATTGGCGATTAATTCCCAGCATGCGATAAATAATATCAGAAAATCAAGTTTGTACTTTAGAAATTTTTCTCAGTCGACTGAAACAAAGAATTGGGACAAAATTGCATTTATAGTCACCAAATTTGTCACATTCAAGTTATGAATTATCGCGTTTACATATTTCTGAAAGTTGTTGTTGTCGTTGTTACTAATGACACTTGCCATGGAAAGCTTCTCTGATGCAGCAGCGTTTTTTAAGCCGAAACGAGCGTCTATTGTTTTGAAGTAGTGCCAACTAGGGCCAAGAGTACGATTTAGCTTACTCATCACATTCGCTTGCACAGCCCCTTTTTACTGAGGGGCACATTCACACACTTTACAGATAGAACACAGAAGGACAACCATGCCCAAACCGGGACTTCTTCTTCTGTACAGCCGACCACCCGCCACCACTGAACGAAGCAGTATCGACAGGATTTGTTGTGGCCTACTGTTGACTGTAGCAATGTCTATCCTTACATTGACTGAATCTGTCAAACTGATATTCTCCATTAGATAATTGGACCCAAAGTGGTCAAATATTGACCTCCTCCTCCTCCTCCTATACAAACCTTCAAAAAGTTGGCAAAAAACTGACAATTTTAGACATCATGTCCTTCAGAGTCTAAACTGCCCAAACCGGGACTCAAAGATCACGGGGGAAACGCTCTACTCCTATGCCAGGACGCCGGCATTTCTGAAAGGACAGATTTGCAGAGAATCAAGCTGTACTTGAATTTGTCTCAAAATTTGGCACATACACTATAGATATTAAATCAGAAACGAATTTTAGCGTTTGTAATTATTGTGTTAACTTTTATTCGAAAATCTGGGCAGACGGAATCTTTTTGAACAAATTTTACAGAAAAGGTTGATCCCTGAAAATTTAGAGTAAGGCAAACTTAGAGTAACTCAAATTTCAACCGTCTAGTTCAAAGTGTTTCTTAGTTATTGTCACAGACAGATCACATTTTCCAAAACTGTGTTTCTCGAACTCAGGGTGGTCTAAAACGTGGAGATTCGTCAAAATCTCAAATATGAAATTTTTGACGATTATTATACTTTCTTTATGCAACGTATACGAAAAGGCAGCTAGATAACAAGCATTCCTAGTGTTAAAGAGTTAAAGTTCGTTTTAATATTTTCTCTATCCCATGGAATGCAAGGTACAAAGTAAACGGATGAATGGAAATCTTAATTAAGGATTTTTTCGAAAATTAATTCTTTATTTCCATTTAATTCCTTCGAGTTGTTTTTCATAGCAAATTACTTTATTAATTACTCTACTAATTTGTAATATAGTAGAACAGGGTGTAATGACAAGTTTTTTATTTTTTAATTCAAGGCCGTTAACAAAAAAAGTGTATCTTACATTGGTGTATCATTTTAAACTTTGAAAATTTTAGAAAATAGTACAAAGAAATAGATGTTATAACAATTCTAAAATCTGTATTTATTCACAAAAAAAAAGTTGGAGATTGACCAATATACCAATAACATTGGTACATATGCAATTTTCGTCATGTAACTCATTAACGATAAAATGGGAGAGAAGCGATAAGCACCTTGAAAACAACGCGTACTTCCTGCAATGCCGGAATGAAATACAAGCCATTAGCGACATTTTTACTCACCTTTTATCCTAGATATCTGTGGGGAAATGGATAAGAAAGTGATAGTGCACGTGATGCAAAACGTTCTCAAAACGGAGTTACTTCTTTTTATAGAAAATCCACCAAACTGCAATCGGTGGATTTTTATTTTAATTCTAAAAATAAAATTTTGAAAGGTAGCATCTATTACTCTTATCATATATATATATATATATATATATATATATATATATATATATATATAAATTTTAAACAGTATTTTCCTAAAAAGTAATTTTTATATCTAATTCTATATATTTTTCAATTGTAAAAAATTTAATCATTTACTTAACAGTTAAATTCATATAATAAAAAAAAACACTTTCCAATTAAAATTTTAAAAAATTTTCATTTAATTGAGACAAAGATGAGCATATAAATTTACAATACATACAAAATCGATGACTTTCTGGTTTTAAACGACATGCCAATTTCATCTATCTAGGTGGTTGTATTATCTTTTTCACATGCACACAATCGGATTTTCTGTAGACAAACTGCGCCCCAAATTGGGCTGAAATCTATTACTGGTCTGTAAAGATCACTTGTCAAATTTCATTTATAAAAAAATTATATAAATGAAATAAAATATATATAAATGAATATAAAAGTTTCATTTATAAAGTCATGACCTGTCTAAGGCAGGGACATACGGGGCAGCTGCCCCGGCCCTCCAAATATGTGGGGGCCCCAAATCGAATAATAATTTTATTTTACGTATCATTTTTTAATGAAAGTTCTCCATTACTAAAGTAGTAAAGCAGAGGGGACCCCAAAAATGTTTTTGCCCAGGGCCCCACTAGGCTAATTCAGGCCCTGTATAAAGTTAGTAGTGTTTTTTTTTAAAAAATCGTGTTCACTATCATATCTGATATTTAGAATATTTTCTTTGGGCTCAAATTCTAAATCATAAAGTTTTGTCGACATCTCGGGATTTTAAGATTTCAATATTTTCTCGTGCCTCATACACGCCAAAGTAAAATTCAACACTTTAAATGTGAATCATATCCATTTGTTTCCAAAAATGTTTTATAATGGCAGAAATTATTAAAAAGAGTTATCTTTGACAGATAAATTTATTCCTTTTCAGCTGGGAGGAGGGGTTTCAGTCATTTTCAATACTTCCTTGATGGCTACAAAAGCTCATTGTATTATTTCTCGACCTTGAAGTCCTGCACGAAATGTATTTTAACCACAAGTTGATGATATTGAAAATCGTTAATGATGGAAGTACAGACCCTAACTACAATTCACATAAACCTGTTTCGTTGTTTTTCCAAGGCCAAGTGAAAATGTCTGTAAAAATAAAATAACAAAGTACAAAATAAAGTCTACGTTTTGAGCTTGAATTCTATTTGCCTGGAATTATCCAGATAATTTCAGTGTTTTCAGATGCATAATATTCTAGAAGCACATTATGGCCCTAATTATAGTGTGTAGATAGTAATAGCTGCTGAGAGAGATGAGGTAAAAACGCGTTAAAAATACATTTAGTTCCAAAATTTATTTTCGTTACAATACAGCATCGCTTCCAAAACTTTTTATCATTTTAATAAGTCACTAATGGACTAACAAAACAGGAAAAAAATATGAATCATTTATATCTGTATATTATTTAATCCAAAATATACATAAAAACGGATTAAGTAGTTGTTTAGGTTGTTATTTATTTTTTATATTAATAAAAATTCCTTATTATAGAATTTTAATGAAAAGTAATCATCTGTTTTGGAATACTATGTTTGATAGAATATAGCAATGAAATATATATAGCAACGAAATTGCCATAGAATGATAGAATAAAATACGAATAGAATATTCTTGAATAGCACATCAAATTAGCTAAATCTTCCGCTCAATAAACGAATTTTACTTTGTATTAATAATAATAAATAAAATAAATAAACAAATAATATTAAAAAAACGACTTTTTTAAAATCAATTCCCACTTTGGATATTAGGAAGAATTTTATTTTAGTTACTTTTTATTAAATAATTACAATTTTTTAGTCTCGTGTTCCACTTTATAGTAGGGATAGTAGGGATTGAATAGTAGCTAATAGTAGGGATTGAATTACAAAAACAATTATTTATTTTTATATAGTTCAAATATAAGCGATTAGAAGCACTTCGATTTGTAATTTCGTTAATCATATAAAAGTATTTATTGTGTTTCGATTTTAAATTGTTGAGTAATCCAACGGAATTTATTTTTTATGTCTATCATTTTAATTTTAGAAATCGTTTCCAATTCTGTTCAGTAAAAGATTCCGCGTCATTCATAGCTATGTTGAACGTCAGAATTATACTGACATACAGTATTAAAACTGTTTAAATCAATCGAAAATTAGAAAATTCTTTAACACATTTTTTATTTATCATTTTAGAAACATTTATATTTATTTTATAAAAAAAACTGCAAAAAAATAAAATATTTCAACCAAAAAAAAATCTTTTTTTGTTCTTTTTATTCCTCATATTCCGCCAGTGAGGAGGGGGGGGATCTTTTTATTTAGAATATGCATTTTCTGAATTTGAAGGAAGTGTCATACATTTTAAGCTCTATGTTTCCAGATAAAGTCTTAGTTTTAGAACTACGAAAAGAAGCAGACACAATTTGACAGTTCATTTTTGAAAAATGAATGATCGATAGGAAAGAAAAGAAAAAGAAAAGTGTTTGCCCTTCACTTTATGGACACTCCTGAAGCTAGACATAAAACCTGTTTTAAAGATAGAGAAAGTATATGTAGTGTTCAGAAAAAGGAAGCTCGCAGGTGTGACGTTTTTTTCTTTTTTTCTTCCTTTTTCTTTTTCTGTATATCCTGCTTATATGTTCCCGTTCCTTACTTCCTGCTGTGAACCGCGTCTGCATCTTTCTAAGGGTTAAATTTGCAGTCCCTGAACTTAACGATTCTAAGCGCTCTGAGTGATTCCACATTTTTTCCGAAGCGCTCTTTTTGTATTCTATCAATTATTTTTTACAAATTAGATTTTTTTAGAATAAATAAAAAAATTAAATTAAATCTGCTATGCATATTTCAATGTATCATTTCAGAACATCATTTCTTGAAATGTCAAGCACCACGTGCTCGTGCAAGTTAAATTATATTTTTATTCATTTTCATTGTTTCATTGACTGAGTTACTTTAGTAATGCAAACGATCCAATAAACTTTGACTCGCATTTATTGTTAAAAAAAAATATCGCATTTTCTATTTATTTCATTTCATTTAATCCCGCGCTCAAAATGACATTTTTCAAGGTTTTATTTGCTGTAGTCATTAACTTATTTTTTAAAAAAATTAGAGCTTTTGTAAATGGGATGGCGTCACGTTATTAAAAGCTGCTTTTTTGAGATGCTCGTAAAGATGATAAAAAAATTTATTTTTCACTTACGAATTTTTGTTGACGCCACAAACCTCATCCCAAAAACATTATGTTCTGACATGATAGATAGAATGATAGAAAAAATAGAATGTATATAAGCATAGAAGTTTTGATAATGCTCAGTCACTCCGTTCTTTTATTAAAAGGTTAGTCGTTATATTGAGAAAAAAAAAAAGAACTCGAAAACAGTGGATCTTGTGTAGATTTTAAACTTAGTATTATTAACAAAAATAAATAAGAAAAATTTCAAACAAATTAACTTTCTTAGATTAATTTCGTAATTTGAAGTTTCACAACAAGATTATGAGAAAATATCGAATCGATTAATATTCCTTTCCCAAGCGGAGAAAAATAGGTCATTTGTACGCAGACATCCTTCGATCGAAATTTTCACATTATACAAACATTAAACGCTTTAGCCCAAATCTAATGAAGTGTTTTTTGGTCGTATCGTTAAAATAGATTGGAATTTGGCAAAACTGAAAATAAAATCTTTTTACGGACAAAAAGGAACTTGGTGAAAAAGGGATACATTTGAATCGGCGTTGTTAGCTTGATTTTTATATCTCTAAAATCATTTGTGCAGTTTAACTTAATTTTTAATTTAGTTAATTTATTAGTTAATTTGATTATTTATTTTAATAAGCTTATTTAACTAATTTTAATACATAAAAGAGCTTAATTAAGGAATAGGACGGATTTACGCATTTTGCAGATACCAGCTAGAGTGCCTTCTGACATCCTTTTCTTAATAAATCGGTGAATATGTCATTTCGCACATTTCAATGCAAAATGCATTGATTATATAAAAACCTTATTTTAAGTTAAATTTTTATTCGAGTAATTTAGTTCTTTCATTTATTTATATTACTTTTTTTTGCTATAAAGGATTATGCAGCATTTTCTTTGTGTCATTATTTAAGCGGGTGCTCGGTGTTTCTAAATTCTGTAACAATGAAGAGAGCACGATGGAATGCATTCGAATATTCACTCTTGTCAAAATGCTAATATTATGCAAAAATTTAATAATTCATTTTTTAAAAAAAAATGTATTTACTTCGCATTTGTAACATTTTTTAATCAACCTGTCTGTGGCTTTCTTCAACGCCAAGTGATCTTAGGCAGCTGCCTGGTCGAAAATCCGCATTTAAATATAAAAATATTTATCGAAAAACCCTGCTTCACTCAATTGTGTGGGTGTCACAGCGAGATAAATTATCATTTATCAGTTCGTGTAGGCGAATAGATCTTTCAATGGGCCTGATTAAACAAGTTAAGTAAATTATCACGAATAAATAAGAACAATGTACTTCTCTTAGTCGAAGAATTTTATCTGTGTGTATTACATTTTGAGTTATTAGCATAAGATTCTGTTATCCTTATTAGCATAAGATCATTCTGTATCTTCAGATATACAGGCTAAAGAAAGAAGAATGCTTTATTTCATATTGTTAAAAACTATTTAGTTATTTTCAGTTTAAACTCAAAATCAACGTGATTTTAACATGAAATTAATTTATAAGCTAAACAAAGCAATGTATTTGAATCGCTCGTTTCTATAGTTCGACTGAACGATACCCGATTCCATTTTTTTAAATTCCCTTATAATGATCATGATGTGAACGCTTTACAACGGAATAAAGTATGCAACAGCCCCTGAAGGTACGGACCCCTGAGCACCCGAGGGCAGAAATCTGACTTCCATCTCATTTGAAGATGACACGCTTATCCCATTCACTGGCGCAATCCCTTTTTACAAGGGGGGGGGCATTCACTCACATCACAGATAGAACATAGAAGAACAACCATGCCCGGGCCGGGACTCGAACCTGGGACGCCCAGATCAAGAGGAAGACGCGCTACCCCTGTGCTAGGAAGCCGGCTTCCCTTCTAATCAAATCCACAAAACAAAGCAAATCTTTGTAACTCTTTTAAGAGGGTTTGTAAAATTTTAAACAATCGGAAATTGTTTCCTTGAAACTTTCTATCATACTTCTTAAGGAAGACGTTATTTCCTTCCACTCATATAAAAATTGTGAAATTTAGGAGAGGTCAAGAAAACCATGAGTGCTCAAATTTTAATTTTCGAAATCCCATACATAATTTTTTTTATTCTTAGTAATATATTATACAAATTGTAAAATTTAGACATGGCCATGAACGCCATGAGTGCTCAAATTTTTACCTTCAAAATCCCACACGTGAAAATTTTATTCATGGTGTAGTATTGTGAAGAAAACCAAATGCGCATTTTAAATTTATTTCTTTTTTTCTTTTTCGCCAATTGAAATAAAAAGTTGACACAAAATTAATTTTGTTTTTAAGTACAATTAAAGATTTTTTAAAGATTATTTAATAAATATTTAAACTTTAATAATTTAATATTGTAAATTAAAATTTTCATCGACATTATTAAAATTTATTATGAAATTATTTAATGAATATTTTGCATATGAGAAAATAACAATTATATCACAGTGATGTTTAAAAGCAAAGATTAAACAGATATAAATAGGAAACACCTTTTCAACATTCTGACCATTTAATATAAATAATATTTTGTTGTATTTACCCAATAGAAAATATTATTTTTAAATACAAGTTAAATGTTTTTTAAAAAATATTTAATTTTTACTGAAAAAAAAATATTTTAGTATAAGTAGGTTAGAAAGTACTCATATTTCTGCATCATGTACAGAAACTGAGGCATTTATATATGTTTTCTATTTTAATAATTTTTGATGAATTACTCCCAAGAATTTATTTGATCTTCAAAAGGTTATATATATATATATATTATGTTATTTATATATATGTTTTGGTTTTCTCTGATCATCAAAAAAAAGTGGTTAGATATCTATGACGAACTTTTTTAATCATTACTGTCCTATTGAGAGATTTTCGGTTTATTGGAGGAATTTCATATTGGAAAGGAATAATGGAAGGAAAAGTATTGCAAATAATCAAATTTTAAAGGAATAATCGGCATTATATTTTTGGAATTGAATATTAAATTATTATACCATCAAAAAAGATATTTATTCATCCGTATAATTAATAAAAAATGTTTTAATATTAAAAAGTCGTCAAGGAATGAAAAAACCATTGGCAATGTCTTCTCCATCACTTCTTGTATGTTCTTTACTCTTATGCACCTTCTGAAGATACAGCATGTGCTGTAGTAGGAAATGTTGAAACCTTCCGAGGTAACCCCGGTCCGCAAGCTAATCCCCCCCGCCCCCAACTTACATTTTTACATAAAATGTGCAAGAGCATTTACGGCTCCGTAATATTACAAAGAAAACTAAGCACTCAATTTTAAAACCACTTTTTTACAGCGAATAGACATAAAATTTGTTTCAAATCTAAAATTTTGTCTGCACGAATGCGTAACTTTATGAATCCAAATCATTCCATTTTGAACAAATGCCTTCATATACACATAAATATATAAATAACAAATATTTCAACCCTTCACAGATTTAGACAAAAATGTAGTACTCAGATATGTTTCTAATGATAAAGCAGTATCATTAGAGATACCAAATTCCATGTATATAGATTTAGCTTTTCGAGTTATTATGTTCTAATATATACGGAAAGATTCAGTTTTTTTTTTCGATGAATTTTGTTCAAATTTACATAAAATTCTGCAAATTGTATCAGTACCAAATTTTATCGCCTATGTGTATAGTTTACATAAACAGACAACTCCAAAAATAAGGTTTTTTTTAATCCTCTTGTCAGTTATAATAGTTTCTCTTTATATATTTCGTAGACAAGAATAGATGTAAAACATTTAGCTCTTCCAAGTATATATATATATATATATATATATATATATATATATATATAT
>JAOUZG010000273.1:3232893-3250715 GCA_026289955.1 Argiope argentata
TATATATATATATATATATATATATATATATATATATATATATATATCAGATTTTTTTGTACTGTTTAAATTTGTTTCACATAAAAACTCATAACAATATTTCATGGCGGTTTTTTTTTGCATTCTTTTATATAAAAATAATTTATTTTTTTAGAAATGTATTTCAATCTCAAACAAAATAAAATCATATGTGAGGGTATCACAAGCACAGCCCAGCTTTCCATACACACTATCCATTATACGCAAGCTCATTACTAGAGCTTGAACAGAAAATTAATAGAGCTTATAAAACGCGCTTGAGATAAAACGATACACGATTAGAACGTTTTACCGGCCGGTTGGGTTAGTGCAGACAGGAGGCGCTGATGCTTGAGGAATTGCGTAATAATCATTTTCAGATTCCATCCTTTGTACTAAAGATTGATACACGTTATCGTAGAGCTTGTCAGACTACGTTTCCTTCGCGTCATTCTTTCAGCGTGTGTTTTTGATCACTCGTGAGACTAGAAAATTTACAGTCGGCTTTCCTTAAACACGGAAGTAACGAAAATATAACTTATTTTCAAACTAAAATGAATTCCTTGGAGCAGTTAAAAAAATATACTGTGGTTGTTGCCGACACGGGAGAATTTGATGGTAATTATAAATTTATTTTTAATCTACAATATCTGTTATTTGCCTTCTGTATATACTTGATTCAAACAAAATTGCTCCAAGTCTTTAGAATAACAGTTATTACTTATTACAACTGTGTTGGGAAATTACTTAAAAAATGAATAACATAAACATTTTGTCAAAATTTATATGTTATGGCATTCCCGGTTCTATTTCACCATGAAAACCCTAACGCTTCTGCTTTCATATTTGGCCTTCAAAAATTAAATCATGAATGTGTATGCATATTAGCTAATAAAATTTAAGAAATCAGCACTAGTATATTTAATAAGATTCTTTGTAGATTCAATATTTTTCATGAAAAAAGGAATTCATTTCATATTAGAAATTAACTATATTATTCAATTTTATAATCGAATGAAAAATGGCATTAAAATAGTGTTTTTTATATATTGCTGAATTAAAATTTAATACCATTAAAATAAAACATAAACTATTTCAAAGCATTTACTGAAAAGTTGAAATGCTATCAATTAATGACGTTTGTTTTTATGAAATCTTGTATTGTTATTATAAAAAATGAGGTATTTTAAAGTCGAGTTATATTTGTTAACTATAAATGGATATTTTTTTCTCCTCTTCCACAGCTATGAAGGAATATCAACCAACAGATGCAACAACAAATCCTTCTTTGATTCTAGCTGCTTCAAAATTAAATCATTATCAGCACTTAATAGAAAAAGCAGTAAACTATGGGAAAACTCATGGAACGTAAGTTAATGTTTTATTATTAAACTACAAAATCCTTTGTTATGAGTTGATTCTTTTCCTTAACTTGCTATTAAATTGATTTCATGTAAACAGGAAATTAGTTTAACTATTTGAAGTCATTCTTGATGGCAGGTGAGTTCAAAATAAACTAATTTATTGATTTTTAAAGAATGCATTGACAACAATCCATAACAGCTAAAGCTAATTCTTGTCCTTTTCTGAGTAATATATTCTGTATCTAGATTTGGATATTCTATATCTAGATTATAATGGAAGATTTTATTTATTAATCCGTTATTCAAGTTTAAATTTAAATGTCATCAATATTTTTTGTCTATTTAAATTTAAGAATTCTTATATCAAATTTTCATGAATATAAAAAAGTTAATATTTTATTGGATATTTGTTTTAAATGAGTATGGAATTGTTATTTATTATAGGAGGAAAATTTAGTTTCATGTTTTTGTTACTAATTCCATCCTTCTGAAAGATACGAACTTGCAATTTGAAAAGAGTAATCTTTTAACAGATTGTAATTTTATTAGTTTGCTTTTAATTCTGATTAGCATTTGAGAAATATTTTATAGTGTAAAGCAGTTTAAATGCAATACATTACATAATCATTAATAATGATTGTAATAATTTCTCAACTTTAAGTCATAATAAAGCCCTTCAGTCAAATAGTAAGACTTACCAAACTTGGAAAGTATGTTTTTGCTTGAAACAACTATAATTATTATTGAATATTGGAATTTTTGAAAAATAGTTGCACATTTAGAATAAACCTATTATAAATCTTCGCAATATTCAGTAAATCAGCTCTTGAATTATTGAAAAACATATGTAGTTTTGCTTGATAGCAGTGGAACTAAAAATAAATTAAAGTCTGATTTGGGGGGAAAGCATTAGTAACAAGCAAGAAAATACTGAAAAAAACTTATTTGTCATTTAAAATATTTTATTGCTATTTTATTCATTTGTTTAACAAATTGTTAACTAAAATGTACAGGGGCTACCGGTTTAAAATTTTAAATGTTTAATTATCTAATTTTGTAATTTTCTTTTGTTGTGTTTTAATATTAAATGTTCAACTACTGTAACTTTTTTTGATGAACAAATCTTGATATTAATGTCGATAATTTTTTGTTGCTTTGTTTTGTTTGGTATAGTATTTTGATGTGGGGACTCGTCGGTTTTAAAAGTGCCAAGAAAATTTTTTGTCAAATTATTAAGAAAATATACACAAGTATAAATGTATTTATACATTAATAAATATAATAAAATTCTGTACTAATCACATGCTGCCAATAGAAATCACCAAATTGACACTACTTTTTCTTATTGCATTTTTCGTCATTTTTACAAGTAACAACTACCATAATCTTAAAAAATGGTAAATTTTTGAGAAGTATACAGAAATCAAAAAGCGGCAAGAAAAAGTTTCATTAATTTACAAATTTCAAATTACATAGCATGTAATTTGCTCATTCAGAATATTTCATAATAAAAAATACACTTGAATGTATTCTTATAATTTTGCAAAAAAGTTTATTGGCGATTATTGGTTTACCTTAAAACCAAATTCTACCACTTAGAATTGTGATGAAAAAATAATACCATAAAAAAAATGCTGCAACATTCTGTAACAATTATATATTTTTATTATTAATTAATTCTTGCTGCATAGAATCTTTTACTATTGGTTTTATATTGCATAGTGACATGCAGGTACTGAATTGAATCTGACTGAATTGAAATCAGTATCTTTACATTTCTGCTCAGTTAGAAAAATTCTGTAACCTTAATATGGGAAAAATAAATTAATTCCAAAAGCAATTTAGATTAAATCATACAACTTCATGGCATGTGAAAAAAAATATTATAAAAAGAAGTAGATTGAATAGATTTGAGATAAGCTGCAGAAGGTAAAAATACAAACTTGATTTAGATGTAGTTAATTTATATAGTTCCAATTATTATACTTTATATATATTGTTTTTTTATGTATTCATTTTATTTATACATCCTGTTTACTTTAATGTCAGTAATGATTTATAAACATACTTGTTTTATTTCTAATATATTATCCTCAATTATTATATCAATAAGAATCTGAAAAAAAAAAAATTTGAAATTTTTTTTAACATTCATATTTGAATTTTTACTGTATCTTTCTGTTCCAAATAAATATTTTCCTTTTTAATGTAGATTTATTTTTAGAAGCTATATATAGTATGACCTATAGAACATTTTTTTTTTTTTTAATTTTCAGGTCTGTTCAAGAACAAATAAACTCTGCAATGGATAAGTTATGTGTTTTGTTTGGTTGTGAAATTCTGAAAATCATTCCTGGACGTGTGTCTACAGAAGTCGACGCAAGGTAAAACATATTTACACTACAAGTGAGATTTAAATTATTACAGAAAATTAAAATCTGTTTTTCTCCCATCATTTGTTTTAATAGATATATTTCAAATATTTTGTTCTTAAAAAATTCAATATATATTTTTTAAATACAGGCAGACAAATATCTGAACAGGTTTTAATTACTTTTTATTGCAATATTTATAAAAAATTATTTCGAAAATTAGTTTAATTATTCCCATTTGTAAAGTTAATATTGTTCATGCTAAACAAAATTCAACTCTCTATTTAAAAAAAAAAATAGTAGCTCAGCTCAGTTCATTTTAAAAGACTGTTGTGCACTTATATAGTTTCAAAACGAATTTTATAATTTCTAAATAAATTTAATAATGAAGAACTTTATTTAATTCATAGGTACATGGTAACTTTAGAAATTTTCCTTCTTGAAAAATCTGTTATTCTTTAAATTTATTTTTTCTTATATATAAAAAGAATAAATTATATCATTTTTCTGCTGCATAAATATGTAAAATTAAAATATAATATTGCTGGAATTATATTTGTATATAATTATCTAATTATTCAGAATATACTTTATTGCCATATTTGGACATTTCTCAAAATTTCTTGTTAATTAATAAAAATGCTTAGTAAAACTTTTAAATTTTCAATTGAATATAAATCATTACCTTATCCATAAACTATAAATTTTGATAAATATTTGCTTAAAATCATGCAGTAAGGAAAGTTTCATTTCAATAGATAACCTCTGCCTAAATATGAGACAGTGAATAGTCTTACAAGTATGCTATCAACATCAATCAGTAAATAAGTATTTAGAATTTTACATTCATATATAAAAGAAATTTTAAAAAATGATTTAACCTATCTCCTTAAAACCAAGAAATTTTACTGTTGTAAAAGCAATAATAAACCCATTTGGTTAAAATATTGACATATGTTAAATTAACCTGAAGTTAAAGAACTGCTATGTTTTAATAATATATTAACATTTTTCTGCAAACTAATTAAAGATCTGTTAGGAAAACAACAAATATTATTTTTGTATGCACTTGCTAAGAAGTTTTCAGCAAATTGGCTTAATGTTGTTTACGTGCCTCTGACATTATTAAATAAATTTTATTTTCTAAAGAGGAAAATGTTACAATTAAATTTTTTTAAACATGTGAGTTGTTTGAAACAACTTCGCAGTTGCTGTAGTGATTTAATAGAATTAGCGAGCTGAATAAAATATCCAGTAGATGCTGAAGTCTTGATTATTTATTTCTAAATCATGCAACCTATGGAAAGAATAATTATTTAAAATGAGTGTGAATAATTTATGCTCCTAATAGATCTCTTAATTAGCAGTAAAAATTGTTCTACTTGCTTATTTTATTTATATACAAAATATAATGGTTTTGAATTTTTGCTATTTGGTTTTGATTTTGTTCTGCTTGGTAAATTATAGCTTTAAAAAGAATTTCTTCTATTTCTCAATTTGGTGCAGTTGGAATCATTTTATAGTTATTAATTTAAATTTATGTATTTAAAAAAATACAAATTTTATATTAGGTTGTCTTTCAATAAAGAAGCTTCTATAGAGAAAGCAAGGCAATTGATTAAACTTTATGAAGAGGAAGGGATACATAAGGATCGTATACTTATCAAATTAGCTTCTACGTGGGAAGGCATTCAAGCTGCAAAGTAAATATTTTTATTTTATTCTTGTGTTTTGTGTACATTTGATTAGAATGTAATAAATTAGTTTTCAAAATACTATAATTCAAATTCTCTAAATATGTAGTTTTATTTTTGGAAGTGTTCATTTCAAATATTTTATAGAATTTCGTTTTGTGTGCATTTTCAGAAAAATAGCCATTATTCATTTTTTAATGTAATTCTGAAATATCAAGTTTTAAAAATCTGCTAATCAATTTCCAAGTGCTCCATTGTCATCTTACTGTTATGCAGTATTTCTTCTTAAACTAACTTCATTTATTATGTTGAAAGGATAGATTTTCCTTTTATTATAATTTCATGTGTTCTAAAAATGCTTTTATAATTTTTTTCTTCCACTAATATTGTTAATTTAAGTCTATTTAAATTAACATTAAAATGAATTTCCAAACTTTAACCCAACCTAAATTTTATGCAAGTATTTGCTTATTTAAATCCTAGCTTGTTCAAAAAACAAATTGAGGAAAAAATCTAAATATAGAAAAAACTTATCCTGTGAAGTTGGTAATATTGGAGTAGCAATTTCAATCAAAATGTTATTTGTATGTATTCTTTATCATGCAAACTATTTGACAAACATGATATTTATTAAAAATACATTACTTTTTTTAGACTCGGAATCCTCTGATTAAATATAAGCACTACTAAACATAGAATATTTAGATGAGAATCATAGAAGTTTAATCAATTTTTGGATAATTTCAGATCATGAGCATTTAATTTAATCCATATTTTGTTTACTAATATTTTGTAATACTCCAAAATGTAAATTTAAAATTCCATTTGCTTTGAAAATCATTCTTTATTCAAAGAAACTTTTATGTAATAACTTAAAAAAAAAATTTTTTTTATCTAACTTAATATTAACTTTTTTCTCTTAAAGTTATCACAAAAAGTATAAATTACTCAACAATAAATTCTTATGAGATGAAGTATTGTGAACTAATATACAACACTATCAAAATGATTTCAAGATTGGATTGTCACTGCCGTTTTTCTGCTTATTCTATTATGCAATGAATTAGAAAGAAGTTAGATGAAAATTGCTGATTTGATGACTGAAAAGCTTGCAGGCATCAGTGAATGAGGAAACTGATGATAAAACACTTCTTTTTTTTTTCTGATAATGCCATCCTGTTACAAAAATATATATTAAAATAGCCTAATGATATAATTTTGATTATTGTTTGACATTGAATTCCTATTTGAGAATCTTGTAAAAATTGTTCCAGAAGGGGGAGCTCCCTGGAGGGAAAGAAAAAAAAATGTCCCAAATTTCAAGATTTATGATGAAGATGAATTAATGTTGCATTATTATATTCCAAATGTGCATGTAAGGATTGAGTTATATAAGATAAATAGTAGCAAATCTGTAAAAATTTGTTTATTAAGCAAATCAGATGAAAATTTAACTTCATGATTTATAACAATTTATTCTTAATTGGCCATATCTTCAATTTAATTAAATTTATTGATACAGTATAATCAGATCATTAAGTACATTTAGAAGTATTATGCATCTTTTGAAGTTTTAATTTGGGAAAGAATCTATTTCTAAATTACTTAACATTATTCAGGAAAATGATATAAAACCTTTTTATTAGTTATTCTTCTTATTAAAATTGTAGTTGTTTTCACTCAGGTAAATGCTTAATATCTTCACATTTGTTTGTAGGGTTTTGGAAGAAAAATACCAAATTCATTGCAACATGACTCTGCTTTTTAATTTTGCCCAGGTTAGTATCTTAATATGTATGAAATTTTTTATGCCATATAAAAACTGTTAGGCTATATATACAAAATGCAAGTAATCGTAAGCAAGTTTTCAAGTAATCTTTTGTAAATACCCCCATATACAACATACAAATCATTTTAATATTTGGTATGATGTTATATTGTCTAATCAGATTTCTTGTTCAATGTTAAAACTTAAGTAAGCTTTTGTTTCCATGTGTCGAATGATTTCAAGATTTTCAGCGTAATAAATTTCTAATATATTTTTAGTATTTGTTCTATATTTTCAAAAAAAGATAAAAAGTTTTGAAAAGTGAAATTTTTATAATGATCGTAAATATTTGATCTTCCAGAAGACATAGGGACTTTTTAGATGCATTTGTGGTTTAAGCATACCATTATAATTTCAGTTATAAAAATTAAAACCTTGTCATTTTTTAAAATCGCTTGTAAATCGTAATTAAGAAAATGTTACTAGAAACAATCAAAATAAAGGAAATGTTTATAATTTAACTACAATAAAAAATTTATTTAAAGATACAGTTTTCGAATTCTATATTGAGAGGAGTTTAAAATGTTCTTCTATCTAACCATTAGAAGCATATTTTGTATATATTTAGTATTTCTAACTTAATGTATTGTTAATTTGATATTGGATAGTTTTATATTAACTACAAATCATGAGTCTCCATTAAATATACTATTCACTTAAAAATTGTTAACATTACTGCTGTAGTTATGCAACTTTCTAGTCATTGATGTAAGTATTCCAGAAGAAATTTTTATATTTATGCTTATTTTATCAAGTTTCCCAATTGTCTTGATGCTCGGTAACTAGTTTATTAACTAACACTGCTCCTTTAAGTTTGATGAAAAGCATGGATTGGTTACAGCTGTGACCAATTATTGTTAAATTTTCAGGAAAACCTTATACACAAGTCACAATAATTTATGTAATAAATTTAGAATAAAGGAAGCCTGGATGGGCTACTGTATTTCCTAATATTTAAATTAGTAAGTTATAAATGCACATTAAAATTTGACTATGTTTATTAAATATGTTTTAATTGTTATGTAAAAAATGAATTTATTTTGTGAATGTGTCCTAAATCACCATTTTAGATTCTTGTTAGATAGTAATTTCTCAATTAAAAAATGTTAAGATGTGAAACTCTTAACTAGAAACATTTTATCAATATATCTTAGTTCCAATTTATCTATTTTTAAAATTTATTTTTAAATATATCTGCAATAATATTTATGCATTAATATTATCACAGCTTAGCTGTGATCAATTATAGTTTAATTTCAATCAATTATAGTACATACAAGCAATTATTAATACAATGAAAAGTATTGAAACAATATAACTTGTTAAATATATATATATATATATATATGTTGGAAAACATTGTTCAGGAATAGAATTGGCTTCACTGAAAAAGCTTATTTTTGGAGTTAGAAAATGTCACTAAGATGTTTCTGTGTGTGAAAATTTGTCATTAGTTAAAAATGCAAATAATCTGATGAATTTTAAATGAAATTTTAAAAATTCTTTTCTGGCCCAGCATTTGCTATCGATAAAGTAACTATGCTCCAATTTCGGTGGCTCTGTCGAATACCGCCTTGTCAAATGTTTAGAATGATGTGCAATGCATTATTTATATTTTGGGATGCAATTGACAATGCTAGTTAGTAAAATTTATTTTGTGTAACATCTTTACTTTTATTTCTACTGGATTATATCTTTAATAAGGTAATTTGCATATTTTTGTTATGCCTGTTGGCTTTATTCGCAAGATAAACACATGACTAATGAAGACGCCAAGAAATTGTCCAGAAAAAAAAGGCAGAAAAACAGAAATCTTTTTATAAAATGCAATATTAAGTCTTAACATACTATTTCAACATTCCCAAGATCTTTACATTTATGTAAAGACCTATCAAGAGTCTTGGATAAACATAGACATTAGAAATAAAACTACATGTTAAACGACACATGAAAAAAAATATTTCAATTATATGTTCATCATATATGAAAAAAAAAATTGCTTTCATTATCTGTTCATAGATATATTTACTGTGGTATACAAATATTCGATAAAATATTTCTTTCATATTTCGAAATGTTTGAATTTTCAAGAGGAGTAATATAACTTTTTGTTCATATTTAGTAACTATATGGTAATATTTCCCAATTTCAGAAATAGATTCGAATATTTATGGGAAAATTACATTTTTATGCATATAAAGAAAATGCTTTAAAATTATGTACCAAAAGGCGTTTTAAAATAGTAAAAAAATAAGAATAAACACAAGATTTCGATTGCAGTATCTTAAATATGAATTTTTTTCTAATAATTTAGATTATTTTAATAATTTTATTTCTTGTTTAATTTTTGCTTTATTAATTTTTGGATTCTTATGCTTGTTAATTTTTTACAGGCTGTAGCATGTGCTGAAGCTGGCGTCACTTTGATTTCGCCCTTCGTAGGACGTATTTTAGATTGGTATGTTGCCAATACTGATAAGAAGTCATTTGAGCCAAAAGAAGATCCTGGTGTTATTAGCGTATCTAAAATCTATAACTATTACAAAAAGTTTGATTACAAGACTGTCGTCATGGGAGCTTCATTTCGCAATGTTGGTGAAATAAAGTGCTTAGCTGGTTGCGATCTGTTGACTATCAGGCAAGTATAATCGTTAAGACGTTAGGAAACATTTTTATTTTAAATACTGTTTCATTATTTATATGTTTTAAGCAAGAGATGTAAAAATTAGATATATATTTTGTCCTACTTTCAAATACAAGCAAGTTTCTGGTATTGAATTAATTACATAAATTAATTTATATATTCTGTTATTTATCTTTAATTAAGTTGTCTGAGAGTTACATAGTTAAATGAGATTTATTTTATCTGCCAAATTTAGGGGAACTATTTTTTAGTAATACTTTTTTACCAAACAAAAAAAAATCACAAAAGGCTTTAAAAATGATTTTGATTAGTTTTTAAGAAAGCCAATTTAACTTGATTGATGTGCTCAGTTTGTTACAATATAATTTATATGGATCCATTAATCACTGGTGCCCCTCCATGAAAGTCAAATTATTATATTAGTAATTTATTTACTTTTATTCATCTCAGAAATAGAATATTTACAGGAAAAAATCTTAATTAAAATTGATACATTTAAATAAATATGAGAACTTGTTTTTTGAGTAATTTTGTTAGTGTGTACTGTTACCAATGTTATTTTTTAAATGATTTATGTATTTTTAAAAATAATTTAAGTCTTTTTCAATTATTTAAAAAAATTTGCATTATGTTATGAAGTGTTTAATAAAGTAGCAATATTTCCTGAACAAAAGTTAGAGAAGCTAAGGAATCTGCATTGTAGAATAAACTAATATTAATATCTCATCATTCAAAAGATGTCCGTTTATGAAACATTTATACAATAAATATTGATCTGCTTAATATTTGGAATTCCAATAAGCTGAAAAGACATTAACATTAATATTTTTTTAATGTATTTGGTCTTATTATAAAAAATATTTTTTTAAGATGGCAACTTCACAAAACGATTATTTAATACTTATAATTCAATTATGAAGTTTAAATAAAAGCATTTTGGGTTATCTTAGGGAAAAATTCAAGTCTTCTTGCTGTAATATTTTCTTCACATGTACCTTCTATCCTCATAAATAGCTATAATTTTTTAAGTGACAAAAATGTTGTCTGTTGTAGATATGCCCTGTGTATTTATACATATATACTTTATTGATATAATTATATTTTTATATTATCACATCTTGTAAATTGTGTCATATTAGCATAGCAAGGTATACAATATTTATAAGTAATTGCTACAATTTTCATAAGTGACTAAGTAAATCAGTATAATGTTTTAAGTTTAAATACTTTATGAAAAGGGCTATTTAAACTTATGAAGATGTGTTTATAGAAAAGTGATTTAAATGCTATACAATATATTAAATCCGAGTATTATTTTTGGAGTTCTTTACATTTAATTTAATGAAAATGTGTTTGCAATATTGTTTGCAGTATTTATAAACCAACTTTAACTATGAGATGCCATTGATTCTCAATTATTCCTCTTCTAGTGATGTTCAAATATGAAGTAATAAACATTTCCTTGATTATTTTAGCTTCTAATCAATTATTTGATATTTCTTTAAAACCTTTAGAATATGAACATGGGAATCGTAGACTATTATAAATAGCATCAGATTAAAATCATATTTTATTTATTGAGTATATTTAACAATGCTTGATAATTAACGAAATGTTGATTTTATAAACATTTCATACTATTTAAATGAACGTTGTATGGGTTATAATATACTATTTTAATGAAAGCATTAGCTTTCTTATTTATCCAATTGTGTGATTGATTGTTCAATAATGCTGCATTTGTATTATGCATAAATTATGTTTCAGTGTTGTATTTACTGTGATAATCAATTTTTATGTTTTCTCGTCTCTATTTTAGTCCAAAACTTCTGCAAGAACTTGCCAACTCGAAAGACGAGATTCGTCCATATTTGAGCCCTGAAACGGGTATGTACAAATTTAATTGTAATTAATTATAGAATTATTCCTTTGAATTTTTAGAAAGCACTTAATTTTTTCATGGATAATTTGCCACATGTATTAAATAATTAAAATACAAAGGGATAATTAAAAGAAATCATTTAAATCTAATACAAAATTTGAAGTTCCACATATATTTATTTCGTAATAAATGAATATTTTCTCAAATTATTGAAAGGTATACTAAATAAATTACATATGTAACTTAATTTTCTACATATATATTTATTTAATTTTAATGGTTGCATTATAATAAACATTTTATAATGCAACCATTAACTTAAGCTTTGCTGATCATTTGGTGCTGACCAAATGTATTGGTTCTTATCTCATATATATAAGCCTTAAAAAATTGTGTTTTAATATAAAATATATATATTAATACATTATAAGTTACAAATGTATTTTTGTAAAAAAAATTAACAAGTTTTTAAAGATGTAATTCTTTTAAAAGACTTGCAAATCATAATTTGTTTCTAAAAATAGAATCATAATGGTGTAAATCTATATTAATAAAAATGGAACTCGAAATGCGTTGCTAAGCGCAAAACTAGAGAACGGCTCGACCGATTTGGCTAATTTTTATTTTAATATTTTCGTTAAGACACGAGGATGGTTCTTATGGAGAGAAAAAAATGAAAAAACTGCGAGGAAAAAAATTTAAAAGACACTTTTCTTACTTTCCCGCCAAAATTCTGCATTCACTTCCCCCACACCAACTGAGTAAGATAGCAGGAAGTAATAAATTATGATTTGTTTAGAAAGAAATACGCGAAGTCAGTTGGTTTTCATTTATATATAATGGGATGTTTAAAAAAGAAAGAAAATAGATGCTTTTATTATTAGTCCGTATGGATATTTAATCTATGCCTGTTCTAAATAAAATCCGGGCAGGGAAAAAAAAAGAGTAACAAAGGGAAATAGGGTCTGTAGAAACAAAAGTAGTGAAGAAAAAAAGAAAAGAAGGGTGTGTGTGTTTCACCA
The DNA here is from genome assembly GCA_026289955.1 of Argiope argentata. Classification (NCBI taxonomy): domain Eukaryota; kingdom Metazoa; phylum Arthropoda; class Arachnida; order Araneae; family Araneidae; genus Argiope; species Argiope argentata. The sequence continues at coordinate 3,245,718 of JAOUZG010000273.1, forward strand.
TTATTCCATCTGTGCGAAGGCATTTTCCAAGCTGTTTTTAAGCTTTTGCATCTCTTGAAAACCAATTGTGTCTTAATTTGTTTAATGTGTTTACATTTATGAAAATTTGATCTCATTATTCTATAAAAACGTAGAATTTTAGACCTTTCTCTCCACCATTTAAGTAAAATATCAATTCCGGGACAATTATTGCTCGGATAGAAAGAGAAAGATAAGTAATACAATGAACAGAACATCTGAAGAAAATAATACTATAAATGAATTATATGATTATCAAAATTTGTTTGGTTTTAAAATATTTTGATGAAAAACCTGTTATGAGACACAGCTACATAAAATATTATATGAACATTTTAGCGAGCATTAATACTGACGAACTGACTGGTCGCCAAAGGCGACTAGTTTGCAATATAATTTCTACTGTTAACTTGCATCAGTATACTCAAGAACTTTACAAAGATACCTCTACTGTAAATTGATTGTTTTCTGCAATATTTAGGGGAATTCTTTTAATAATTCTGGAGTATTTCATAGTTTTTTATAGAACTTTCTGACTTAGATAATTTTCCACTTATGTATTGTTTTTCTTGTTTAGCTAAGAACATGAATATTGAGAAAGTAAGTTTCAATGAGCCTCAATTCAGATGGGAATTGAATGATGACCCAATGGCATGTGATAAGCTGTCTGATGGCATCAGAAAATTTGCTGCAGATGCTATTAAGCTAGAAAACTTATTGAAAACCAGAATATAATTTGTTTCTCCACAGTAATTGCCTTCATGTAAATATTTTCAGAATTTTCAAAATAAAAATTGCTATGTGCTATGTTCATAAAATATATTTTTGTATGCAGAATTGGTGTTTTATATGATAATTTCTTTAATAAAGCAAAGCTTCCTTTACTTGAGCTTTTTATTTCGAGCATTTTTTACACTTTTTTACCATTTAATTTTATATAATGTGAATGTTACTTATGTACTTATAAATTTTGTCTGTTTTAAATAATTATAGTTTTGAATTTTATTTGTAATATAAAAATTCCTTTCTATTCAACAATTGCAAATCATGCAATAGTCCAACAGAAAATTTCTGTTTTTCAGATATTCACATGAGATTATTTTATTGAGCTGTTATTAATGTTCTTACAAAAAAATAAAAATAGATTTTGCATTTGAAGTTTGTATTCCATTATTTCTGTCTCAACATTTTCATGCAAAACATAGCACTATTAATTATTAATGAATAGCACTATTAATTATTTGCCAGCCAGTTCTAATATATATATATCGATGGTTATCCAAATTTCTGTAATATGTTTTATTTTGATATTAAGAACAACACTCTCATAGTATTTTTTCTGAGAACAATATAAATAAATAAAGAAGGCAAGAACATTATCACTCAAATAAAATAGTAATATTTGTTCTTTATTTATTATTTAAGGAATTAAGGATTCTATTCAAAAAATACGTACAGCATTGTTGTTTTAAATATTCTTGTAAAGTAATTCATTTTTCTAAATGTAATTTATATAAAATTCGCATCCATTTTGTAAAAATTGCCTTAAATCTCATCCCATTTAAAAGATTTTCCTCTTCAGAAAAGTTATTAGATTTATATTCCTTTTGTTTTAAATTAAAATTAATTTATATGTTTTAATAAATGTTTGTTTTACAAAGGATAAAAAAGAAGCATTGTTGCTTTTCTAATATATCTTATCTTACTAAGAAATAAAAATCTGTTTTCCAACTGAAATTAAAATAGCCATACATACTTAAACTTCCTTTTATTACTAAGAGGAAAAAAGATTCTAAGTATAGTTCCATTGAAATCAATAAATTACACATCGGGAAGAGAAAAAAAATTACAAGTCAGAAACGAAAATTAAATAACACTACCAAATAAAATTTTCTCTTTATTCTTTCAAACAGGAGATTTTAATTTTAAAATATTCTAGAATTACTTTAATTTTTCTGTTTCTTTTTTAAAATCTGAAAGAATATTAATAAAAATATGAAGAAGTTAAATGCAAATTTCTGAATAGGGTTTCAGGTAATTCCAAAACATTCATTCAAAAATCCATCCATTCTGCATCAGTAAAAATATTAAATTTTTCTTATTAAAATTTGCATTTCACGAAGAAAACCATTTTTCCACAATACCTTAAAGCAAAATTTTCGTCTTTGCATTGGGGGAGGAGGAGGTTATCTACATCTTTCTTTTTTAACTTCATCGATTCTGAAGTAAAAAAAAATGGTTTCAGTGTGCAAAAGCTTGAGTACTCACTTGATTCCTTCATGAACTGACACATTTCAGAAAAACTTGAAAAAGAAACTATATATTAATTTTTAATAACATATTTGCTTTAAAATATATTTCAATAATTGAGATTCATGAATATCTTATTAACTAGATTTAGCAAATAAACTTGTCATTACATTAGTGATTATTTAAATTAATGCTAATATTTAAAAAACTAACAAACCATCATGACAGACAAATATGTTACATAAAAATATTAATTGTTGCATCATTGAATTACCAACCTTAATCTGTTTTTCCTTGAAAATGAAGGTTCTGAAATAGAGTCTGCAAAGTTTGTCAATAGAACATCTTGTATAGGCTAAAAATAAGAGGAAGACACTTTAGCAGAAATAAAAATTTTAGCGAAAAATGATACCTTTACTGAAGCACCATATGGTGTCTATTTTTGATATCTTTTCACAGAAATCAGCTGTAAATTGTATTTTTACTTAACAGAGGAGCATGAACATAACTTTACAAAATGAGTTTGAGATTGATTCAGTGACCTGTAATAAAATGTCAATATTAATCTACTAGTATGTCTAATCTAGTAGTATGAAATACATATTCAATCAGTATTCATTTTTTTTTTTGTGCTTTTCTGTGAAATACAATTGTCACCTACCTTTCTTTTGTTATGATTGCAGCATTAGCCTTTTTGTCAAAAATTTTACATTTACTTTTATTCCCTGGCCTTTCAGACCCTTATATTAATGTTTATAGATTTAAAAAGAAAAGGCACGCTTTTCTCTTTTGTTAGATAAAGAATATATTTATTTATAAATCAAAAATTAAGATGTTTTATGAATATGTTGATAAGTTTCATTCCATGCTTACATTTTACTGTTGGAAATGCATAATGGCAATAGAAAATCAAGGCATTAATTTTTTAAGAGAATCAATACAAAATTCACAAAAATTATTTGAAATAATTATCCACAAAATCTTTTGCCTCTAACTTTCTGGAGATATATGAATGTCATAACTAATAATAAGAAAAAAAAATTAGAAAATTTTCAAGATTTTTTCTCTTTGCAGAGATTTTTCTCTCTCTCTATTTGGAAATCGGCTCGAGAGCTCTTGTAATGAATAATTTTCGAATCGCTACCAACTAATAAGAGTGGAGTTTTTTTTTTAATTTTATTTTTTATAAATTCTATGATGGATAAATGTTATATTATTGGTTGCTTCAGATGGTGAGATGAAAAAAATGAACATACAGATTGTAGCTATTTGTTGCAAGATAAATCAATTCAGTATAGATGTGAACTTTTTCAAGCAGGTAAACGTTCTCGAAAGATAATTTAAATTTTACAGTTGGGTTTATTAGGCACTCTTCTTCAAAAGTTAATGATGAACTGCCTGCTTTTAAATTATTTTATAACAAACAAACAAAATGGAGGATATAGTTATTATGAGCTCAATAATAGAATAAATAGAAAGAAATTTATAGTAACGAATCCAGTGCCTTTGTAAGTTTACTTTTGCTTTCCTGATACATTCAAATTCTGTGATGAATGTATTGGATGCACTGGATCAGTGGGCTTATTTCAGGGTCGATGAATCTGCAAAGATTCTTTCATTAAGAATCTAAGAATAATGAAGGAGAAACATGTCCTTTCAAGAGAGAAAAGGAAACATGAACAGCCATTCACAACTTAAAGGATCTGAATATATTTCCAAAACATTTTAAAACTGATTTCTACTTTATGGTCTCAAGTAAAAGCCTGTCTAATGGCAATATAATATGTGATAACTTTTCTTCTTTTTCAAATGTTACTGAAAAGGAATATTACTATGACAGGAAAAATGAGAAAAAACAAACTTTTCACTCTTCATGAATTATTCCAATCCAAACTTGGAAATTTATTCGCCGATACTTATGTTCACAAATGATACTATGCTTGAGCATTTATAACCTTAAGAAACATGCTATTATTCACAGCAAACAACACCTCTAAAAAAGCTAACATTTCAAAATCTCAAAAAAAAAAACAATTAATCAATCCTTTATTATAATTTTACAAATATGTACTTTCAGAAAAAAAATTAACTTGTAGCCAGCTAATCGTTATCTTTTCAAATATTTGTTCTAAGTATCACATTAATACAAAATCTTATATACATATAAAAAAGATAAGTTCTCTAATAAAATTTAAAAAAAAACGGCAACTAATTTAGTGAAAAGAGTAGTTGGAAGGTTTTAGAAATACTATTGTCTGTCTTTATTCAAACGTGCGCATTAAATTGTACATAGGTAAACACAAGTATAAGGGAGGAATATTTTACTATATTGGAAATATACATGTAAATGAGAAACTTTGCCCACATATACAGCATAAATATGGAATTAATTTTTATTGTTATCATGTGAGAATATGATGTTGTTTTAATTAGGAGGTTTTGATATTTCCAAAATTTACGATCAAAAAATATTTTTACCTGCTTTTAATAGTATTGCATTATTATTTTGTATGCTTCTTTGAAAGCAGATGCGTTTTTAAAAAGCTGACTTTCTTTTACCAGTATAGCTTTATTATTACGTATGTTTCTTTCACAGTAGATGCATTTTAAAAATTCTTTCTTCCAAAACTATGACATGATAGCTTTTATTTCATTTCAAAATCGGTCCAGCTCTAAAACTTAGCCAGCTGGAAAAACTGAAAATGAAAGTTTTAAAAGAATTTTATATAT
>JAOUZG010000273.1:3251115-3280291 GCA_026289955.1 Argiope argentata
ACCCACCCATATATATATCTATCTATATATATATATATATATATAACAGAGAGGGGGGTAAAGCCCGATAGAGAAATCTCGTGATTGTTACAAACTGGTTTAAATTGGCAAATGATTTGAATTCAGATAAATTTTTGACTTAAAAATAATAATGTTCTCACATGAAATTAACGATCAAAGATTTCATTTTCTTTTTATATTTATTTTAAATCTCAATTATTACTAATACTCTTATTCTAATACGAAGATAATAATTAGGATATCTGAAAAATTAAAATTCATTTAATATATATTATTATTATTTTCATGTAAAAATGGAAATTTCTGTTATTTTTACATTAACTTTTATATCTTCTGTAAATAAATGTGGATAAAAAGTGTCTTGCGAATCAAATACTTAGAAAAAAAAAGAAACTGTTTTACTAACTTTGTTCAATCACTGAAAATGAAACAATGGTTATTAATTGAAAAGAAAGAGCACTGGGTTCATTTGGAATCAAACATAGTGTTTGTACATTCGAAATGAACACAACAGCGATCAGATATTTTTTCGCTTATTCTAGTCATAACAACCTTGGAAGCAACGTCTTGAAAAATGTATTATTTTTTACACCAACGCCATCTATATTTTCTTAGAAACAGTAAGCAATATCAACTCACATTTCGAAAAATTAAAATACGACTTTATTGCCTAAATTCTTGTGTGTTGGTCTCATTATTCCTCAAATTTTGTAATTTATAAAACATAATGAATCTAAAACCTCTTAAATGTTGAAAATTTAAAAAAATACACACTATCTGATAATCATTAGGATTTCCAAAATCTACCACTCTTTCTAGAAAGCTTATAATGTATAAATAATTTCGAGTTTCGCTTGGAATTCATACTTACCTGGCACTGGGGATGCCTTGATCAAGTAGGAGGCTCCCCCGAGCAGAGACCTACCATTGCACTTCGGTGGGTTGACGTTCGCCACATCCGCAAATCGCGGTTGCTTGGGGTGCACAATTTTTGGTAGCTGGGACTGCGTTCGCGCTGTCCCTGCCGTATTTAAAGAGAAGGATATAATTCATTCCACTTCTAACGATTACCATAATAATTGTTGAACATGTATTCTTTATCGGTTGTTTTAAAGAGTAATGTATTGTTCTTCTATGTTGAAAAGTTAAGTGATTTCATAGACTTTATAATTTCTAAGTTACCCTAAGATTTAAATGTGATTTTATTTAAAACTTATATAAAGAACATGATGTTGAAAACAAAGAATAGTATGTCAACCAAATTTAAGGCATCATTTTTATAATTAATTTAACTAAACGGTTTTGAAAGTCCAGGCCTAGGGCGGCGCGTTCTCCTCGTGATATGAGACCCTGCATTCGGAAAAGATAGCTCTTCAATCTGTGTTTTATCAGCGAATTGTGTGAAAGCGCCCTCTGTAAAAAGGGATTGTGCAAGCCAGTGTGTGATTGTCATCTTCATATGAAGTCAGACTTCTGCTTTCGGGTGCTCATTGACCTTTACCATCAGAAGTTACTGGCCCTTCTTCGCCTGGTCTGTGAGCCTTGGTTTGAATTGATGTTAAATCCAAATGGAATAAGCAACAACAACACAATTTGAAAATAGCTCACTTTATTTACGAACGCATTCCAGAATAGTATATGCAAATGTCAGTGTAATTGTTTAGGCAGGGTTTCTCCAATTGATCGATGTCTACGTACAAAGGAACAGTGAAATTCTAGACAAAATTAAATGACAATATTAATTTAATTTTTCTTAAACAATAAATATCAATGACAATTTTAGAAATATAACATATACTGTTTTAAAGTGTATAAATTTAAAATTACACAGAAAGTTATTACAAAATATTTACATAAACAGGAGAAAAAAAAATCTTCAACAAATAGCTTCCATTGATAATCAATTAAACTTTAATATTTGGTTGGGAATACATTTATGTCAAAGAACATTAGTCAATCATTTCGAAGACTACCACTTTTTCTATGAAAGCAAAAAACATGTAAAATTTCGAGTGTCGCTACGGAACCATACTTACTTAGAATTTGATATCAACACTAAACCCTTTTATGTTAAAAAATAATAAGGTCACCACTGACTGGAAAAATTTTAAAAGCTCCTTAAATGAAAATGTAGAGGCAAAAATCCCCCAAATATATAGTAACGAAGATTTAGAATATGAGATATCAAAACTTATGTCAGACATTATAGAGGCCTACAATAATAGCTCCCGACCCCTCAAAAAGCAGGTTGAACTATACCTGCCCCCTAATATTAGAAAACTAAAAACTAGCAGGAACCGAGCAAAAAAAGTATGGCAGAACAATAGAGACCCTGCCTCCAAAAATCTTTATAATAAAGCGCAAGAAAATTTTAAAAAGGTTGTAAATGACTACAACCGAAGCACATACCTTCATCAAAATGAATTACTTACTGTTCAAGAGAATTCCCTCTGGAGAACTACTAAAAAACTAAAACAAAAAAGAACCCCATCCCCCAATTAAGAGATCCAATCACGAAACTCAAGGCTCATACTGATCTCGAAAAAGCCGAAATAATAGCGGTACATTTTGAAGAGCAATTTTGCCCGAACAATATGCCCGATAAAAAGATAGAAAAAATGGTCGAAAACTCCCTCAAAAATTACTGGAATCAAAACCTGAGAAGCGATTTCACAGAAATTAAACCCGCAGAATTCATAAAGAAAATAAAAATAAATAAAACCCCTGGCATTGACGGTATAACAAATAAAATGCATAAAAAACTCACAACTAAAATTATAATAAAAATTTCCAGCCTGATTAATAAAATGTTTGAACTCAGATACTACCCAAACTGCTGGAAAATTGCAAAAATAATACCTATTCTGAAACCCGGAAAGGACCCCACCCTCCCCATAAGCTATAGACCGATTTCACTTCTACCCACTCTAAACAAATTATGCGAAAAGATGATACTAACTAGGTATCTAGAACACAGCAGAAAAACGGGTATCTCTATATCACAACAATTTGGATTCACTGAAAAACTCTCCACAACCCACCAGCTACTCAGGATGATTGAATACATCCACGAGGGAAGGAAAAATAGAAAAACAACTGCGGCCGTTTTCCTAGATATAGCAAAAGCTTTTGACAAGGTCTGGATCCCCGGACTCATCCACAAAATGATCGCCTACAACCTCCCCAAAACCCTTATAGAATTAATAAATTCATATCTAACTGACCGATATTTTACAGTGTCAATTAAACAAACCGACTCCACAAAACGAAAATTAAGAGCAGGAGTTCCTCAAGATGGTATTCTTGCCCCTGTGATTTTCCTACTATACTTGAATGACATCCCCCAACAATATAATATCATGATAAGTCTATACGCTGACGATACTGTTATACTTGCGCAAGGACAAACCCCAGCCACAGCAATAACCCCGCTCCAAAATTACCTAACAAACCTAGAAAGGTTGCTGAGAAGATGGAAAATACAGTTAAATTTGAAAAAAAAAAACGGAAGCAATACTAATCTTCAAAAAAAGTAAATAACTGGCCCAAAATCAAAATATACAACACAGAAATCGAATGGCAAAATGAAGTGAAATACTTCGGCATCACAATGGATAGGAACCTAAACTACAGAGCGCACATAAACAAAACGCGAGAAAAATTCAATAAGGCTTTTAGGGCACAATACCCTCTAATTTGCAGGAACTCTAGGCTTTCTCTCGAAGGCGAAGTGCTAATATACCTTGCATACTTAAGACCAATTTTGACATATGCGTGTCCAATCTGGGCGGCAACAGCTAGTTCAAACCTACAAAAAATAGTAGCCCTTGAAAATAAAACTCTCAAAATGATTGCTTCAGCTAGATGGTTCCACCGTAATAGAGAAATAATAAAAGCCCTGAACATTCCTCCAATAAAAGAATTTATGAATAAACTAGCGAAAATTTTTTATGGTAGTATCATTAATATCGACAACCCCACACTCGCAATTCTGCCGCGATACGATATTAAAGATCAAGCAAATAAACGGAGACCCAGGTGCTCACTTAACCTCTAGGCATTCTGCCCACTCCTAAAGTTCATTTAATTATGTATTTTTTTAATAAAAAGAAATAGAATTTACTTTTTATTTATTTATTGTTATATATAGATATTTAATTATTTTCAATCAGTTAACTGTTGGAAAATCAAATTTAATTACAACACAATCCTAAACTACTGATGCACTCTATAACTCAATAGGAAAATTTCCAGAAGTATCAAAGGTCAAATTTTCTAGACTTAAAGATGGTGGGGCCTGTAACTTCCCGAACAAATTGAACCATACTTACCTGGCACTCGGGATGCCTTGATCAGGTAGGAGGCTCCCCCGAGCACAGACCTTTCCATTGCACTTCGGAGGGTTGACGTTCGCCACATCCGCAAATCGTGGTTGCTTGGGGTGCACAATTTTTGGTAGCTGGGACTGCGTTCGCGCTGTCCCTGTCTTAATATAAAGAGAAGGATGTTTATTACTACGGATAAATACCCTCGGTAGTAATATTTCGAGTAGAAGGGGTTTTTGCCGTATGCTGCTAACGTCGTAAAAAATCGGTGGAATTTAGCCATTTTTCATTGAGGGTTAAGTTTTTTTTAGGCATTGAGGGTTAAGTTATTAAAATGTGGTTACCACACATTTCTTTTTAACTTTTAAAACTAAATATTTTTAAAAAATTAGACGATGTAAATTGTTTTTCTTAAATTTCAAAATATTCCAGGTAAATTACTTTAAAAATTTTTATTATTATTTTTTTCTTATCGTCCAATATTAATTTTTATCCAATTTATTTGGAATAAAACTGTGTATGATTTCATAATTCCAATTAAGTGTTGTAACTTTTTAGAAATATTTTTATCCACACTTAAATGCAACGAAAATGGCACATTTCTAATTGGTATTGCGGCAGCGTTTTTCACAGAAGCATGTTCCTAAATTATTGTCTTGCAACTTAGAGCATCTAAATAGCCCTAATTACTTGAAAAGAATTCAATTGGCAATAAGTATTTTTTCATTCTTGGTGAGCTGAATATGCTAAGTGGAAAAATCATGGAAGACGTAATTTTCTTAATTCAAAATAAATATGATACGAAAGCATTAATAATAAGAAGGAAGTATCCATTCTATATTGTAAGACGGATGAAAGAACAATTTTTCGCAACTAATTACTAATATTTATTTTCTCAGACCCCCGTTTAGTAGGAAATGTGTCTCCCCATCTACATACGAGAGAGAGAGAAATAAAATGAAACATAATCATTGTTACCAATGATAATAATCATTGGTAACAATGGAAAAGAGTAAAGATATAACTTGCCTCTCTTCTCCTTCTACTTGGAGCTATAAGAAAAGTATTGCTTGTTAAACTGTATTTTTTGGAGTTACTTTTTAATTAGATTATGATTAACTAACTTTCAGTTCTTTTAAGCCCAGTTAAAATGTAATTTTTGCAATACTAAAAGCATATCTTTACTCTTTTCCATTGTTACTATTTCAAAGAATACATAAGACAAACGATTTAAATGGCTTGATTCCAGATTGGTCAAATAATGGGCTTCAAGTGTGTGAAATGGATTTATGTTCTTACCAACTGTAATTATTTTAATGGATGATGATCTTTCATTTTTAATATTTCGGGGATTACATGTGAATACATCTGTATGTTTGGATTTGAGATTTAAATACATAACTTTTTAGCTATCAATAAAGATTAATTAAATTGATAATTAAAAATAAATATGACCATATAATGATTTAACATCTTTATTTTAATAAACTTAATCTACAATAGTTTTAAGTATGCGCAACAGTTAACGAGTAACGGTTTCAAAGAAGTGTAATCTCCCTCTGGAATATAACCGGAGTTATCGGACTAAAAAAATATTAAAAAATTACTATGTTCTGATCATTAAAAACTATCCATTCATATTCAACAATTAAAAGCATGCTAAATAACAGTTCCAATTTTTGCTTATTGCCAGTTCTAAAAATTAGTTGTTCCGAGTCATGCCTAACATTCACAAGTTGATCACTTTTAGTAATATAAACTAAAAATATAGGCAAAATCAATCCGTAAAATCTTGAAGAATCAGCAATGTGACAGAGCTTGTCAATAAATTACAACTAAAAAAATTTTGCTAAAAGAGATGGTCAACCTCACCCATCACACGAAAGCAATCATTCTATTGGAAAACGGGTTCAGTTTGAATGTCTGACAAGTATCGGACCACCTCAATGGTGGACGTAAGGATATCTTATTTATATGAACATTAAACGGATAAATTTTTCTAGTGGTAATGCTAAGTTCGAGGAGAAACCTTTATGCAGTTTTTCCAACATGTAAAGTTGGATTTTAAAAAAGTACAGTTTAAAAAAATATATAACCATAATAAAGGTAGTAAAGTAAAATTACTAATGTAGCTACTGCACTGATTTTAGAAAACATTATTCAGGTCAATTATTGTAGTTACTGCACGAATAGGCATAGAATTTCCCAATGCAGGAAATATAATTAGAATTTGATTTTAGCGCCCTCATTAAAAGCAGCGCATCCGGGAATTGTTATTTAAATTAAAAGACATAACATATACTTATTAAATTCCATTGAACTGAAATCATAATATTTTATTTATTAATCTCAACTAAGTGACGAAAATAATTATGAACGGAACAATTTAATGCCACAACAATACTGCACAAGAACGAAGATGGCGTGATGTAAAATTTTAAAATGTTGCAAGAATTATGAATAACAAACTAAGAATCTCGTTGTTATCTGTTTATTTTCATTTAAAAAATTCGTTTATTAAGACGATATTTACTTATTTTCATTTAAAATAAGAAAAAATTAAATAATGAATAAGAAAGATGACAGCGCCACTCTTCACAATTCGAGGTTCCAATGCGAACAGAGATAGAGAAGGGAATAGGTTTTTTTTTCGCAAAAAATACAGTATATAAGAAAGAAGTAGTCTCTAATTCATGAATAGTATTTGTTTACTTTAATAACAATACTGTATCAACTACTGATATCAATATGAATTAGACAGGAAAAAAATATTTACTTCAGCAAATTTATCTATTACTAGCCGCCTTTGGCGACCAGTCGGTTCGCCAGTATTAATGCTCGCTGAAATTTCCATATAATATTTTATGTAGCTGTGTCTCATAACAGGTTTTTCAACAAATTATTTTTAAACCAAACGAATTTTGATAATCATATAATTCATTTAGAGTATTATTTTCTTCAGATGTTCTGTTCATTGTACTATTCATCTTTCTCTTTCTATAAGAGCAATGATTGTCCCGGAATTGATATTTTACTTAAATGGTGGAGAGAAATGTCTAAAAATCTACGTTTTTATAGAATAATGAGATTCAAATTTTCATAAATGTAAACACACTAAACAAATAAAGACACAATTGGTTTTCAAGAGATGCGAAAGTTTAAAAACAGCTTGGAAAATGTTGCACACAGAGAAAATAATATTGAAACACACACATCCTTCTTTTCTTTTCTTTTTTTTCTATCCTTTTTTTCTTCACTAATTTTGTTTCTAAAAACCCTATTTTCACTTTGTTATTCTTTTTTTTCTTCCCTGCCCAGATTTTATTTTGAGCAGGCAAAGATTAAATATTCATACGGACTAATTATAAAAGCAGCTATTTTCTTTCTTTTTTAAACATCCCGTTATCTATGAATGAAAACCAACTGACTTCGCGCATTTCTTTCTAAACAAATCATAATTTATTACTTCCTGCTATCTTACTCAGTTGGGTGGGGGATGGAAATGAAGATTTTTGGCGGGAAAGTAAGAAAAGTGTCGTTTTAACTGTTTTCCTAACAGTTTTTTCATTTTTTCTCTCCATAAGAACCATCCTCGTGTCTTAACGAAAATATTTAAAAAAAATTAGCCGAATTGGTAGAGTTGTTCTCTGGTTTTGTGCTTAGCAACGCATTTCGAGAACCATTTTTATTAATATAGATATCTTCATATTACAGTATTCATATAATTTTTTCTTCAACTGTAGAATAGTACAGTTAGATCACAATTCTCAACAATTATTTCTCTACTTTTAATTAAACGACATTTCGAAAAATTAAGTGTTCGAACCATTCATTATATTCGAATTTCCACATCTCGAATATTAACTCTTAAACTCTCTTCTGTTATTCAAAATCGAATTAATTATGTTTAATGCTGTCATAATTGCGTCCTTAGATTCAGTTTTTTAAATACCAAATAACAATCAATAAAGATCTATTTATATTGCTCAGAAGAAAAAAATAAATTGTATGTGCATGTAATTTGACATAGTAGCGAAGTCAATACAGTACTAAATGCTAATAATTCCGTTATGAATCATATTCCGGTTTTTTTTTCGTATTTATTTAATTTCTACTGGCAGTATAATAAGTTTTGTTGGTTTCTGACAAAAATTTTTGCTCTAGAAATGAATCAAGGATTTTTAGTTTTAAATTAAAACTTATTTATGAACTAAAAACAAAATGCAATAAGCAATTGTACAACTGCAATTATATGAAATGTTGAACAGAAACATAATAACTTCAGTAATATCATAATCTAAATATGTTAACAGATATTTAGCAGATAATTCCTTCCTTAAAATCGAATAAAATTTTTATTTTACTCCTTTGTTTAATGAATATTCTTCCTTACTAAAGTAATGAAGCAGAGGGGGCCCCAAAGAATTTTTTGCCCCTGGCCCCACCTAGGCTAAATAGGGCCCTGGCTACTATAGTAAACATAACAGTTTCGAAGTTTTTCAGGAAATAAAATTTATAATGGCATATAGATATAAATCTATAATGATTGTATGATTTGAATAGGAAAAGGATTAAAATTTCCCTTCATTCTCTCTATATAAACATCTATTCCATCGGACAGCAGGCTGAAACATTTTTTTTTTCTCTTTTGCTTACAATAAACAAATTATTTATTGCTTTGAAGCATGGCTATATTTTTTAATAGTATTCAGCCATGGCTATACTTTTTAATAGTATAGACCATCTGTCTCCTCTTTATCGATTTAGTGAAAAACTTTCAATGTTTAAGGCCATTGGGTTTTTTTTTTCTTTCAGTTTTTGGCTTAGGCTTTCGACCAGTCAAAGACGTTTCCTAGTGAAGCTCCTGACAACGCCACTGGGGTCACTACTACGTCTGAGCACATCCGAACCAGCTAACTGCCTCATACGTCCTTATCAGGATCAATCTTGGGAAGGCAGGATTATCCGATGATGGATTGTATGCAGAGTGGCGTGGCTACGATGCAGAGTGCCCCAGCACCTATATTCATCGATACACAGACCAACGACAAGGATTCTGGCCTGGAAATTCTGCGTAGAATTGAAGATATTGAGGGAAAATATCTCAGAGATTGAAGAAAAGAATCCAAACCATACAAGAAGTAATGAATAAGGATACGAACCCCTCCAGAATCAAAAATCTTGCCTCTACAGATAAAAGCCTTCAATAAGATCTGGAGAAACTCAAGAAAAGGGTGCGAACTTTTGCAAATTGCCCTATTATTAACTGTGTGCATCACCCCCCCCCCCCCCAATCTTACCAATAAAAATTAAAGAACCAGATCATGTACAGAAAATGAGCTTAATAGTAAACAATTAAATAAGAAAGCAATTAAAATTGACGATAATGATAAAAATAAAAACTTAAATGATAATGAATTTAAACTCCCTCCTAAAAGGCTAAAGCAAAAATAATAATGATGATAAATATGCAGCCCTTAGTGACAATTTCAACCAAAATCTTGAAAAGCCCTAGACCTAGACAAAGAGACCATCGTAAGAGCACAGAGACCACCCAAAATTATGTAAAATCGAACAGAACTAAATGGATGAAAACTTCTTCCTCAAAGAAAGTAAAATGAGCGGCCCTTATATTAAACTTTACGTTAATGATGATGAAGAGCACAGAAAGCTTACCAAATTCCTGAAAGAAAATAATTTAGACAACTTTATAATCCCCCCCAGATCTAACCGGTCTATCAAAGCCGTAATTAGAGGCCTCCCTAGAAACATGAATATCCAATTATCAAAAAAGCGCTATAAATAGACTGCAACTTTTAAGTACACTAAGTACCCCAACTTACCAAATTTAGAACTAAAGACTTCTTCCCACTATTTCAAATGACCCTATCAAACATCGACGTAAATAAATAAATCTGGAATCAGACTTCCCTACGCTATTTGAAAATAAAAACAGAAAAATTCGTAAGAAAAATTGGAACCATACAGTGTTTCAACTGCAAATATTTGAACCATAGTGCAACGTCATGCCATATGAGACCCCGATGCAACAAATGTGGTGGAGACCATAACAAAGATCAATGCCAGACCCCCCCCACACACACTTAAGAAACCAATATGCAATAAATGCGACCATCATGCATGCTATAGAGGTTGTGAAAAATTTCCTAAGCCCCCCCCAAGAGCAAACATTACCGAGAATAAAGAAAAATATGTAAATACTAGTCTCTCCTATGCTAGAGCATCAAACAAAAAAATCCTACCAGGTAGACTTAGCCCCCCCCCCAACCCACCCCGAAAAAATGTCACAAAAATATTATGAAAATAATGTTCAAAGTCCAAATGTATTTCCCAACGGAAAACATCACCGAGCTAGAATCGATTAAATACATCCTGAATGAATTTAGACGCTTCTTCAAAGGCAAAAATATATTAGATTTATATAAAAAATTACAAAATACCAAGAAGATGTAGAAAAAGTTTCCGTCTTAGTCAGCTCTATGACCATATTTATCAATGAAAACAAAGTCTAAAATTTATGTTACCGGGCCTTTATCTTGTGGAACACCAAAGGGCTTAAAAATAAAATGTTTGTTCTCTGCATCTTTGCTTAAGAGAGAAAGCCTGATCTGATTCTGCTGCAAGAAACTTAACTTAAAATCGACTTCATGCCAGTTTTACACAACTACATATTCTATATGTAGGATGACGCACCCCCGCCTAATAGAGAGACTGGAATTTTCATTAAAATTAACCTAAAGCACGAGGAAATTTTCATCACAAATCTAAATCATATTGAAAATACACCCTAGATAGTTATTGCTTCCGTTTACATCCCATGCAGATCAAATAAATGTTTCACGAATGATCTTTAAAAAATCGATATTAATAAAAATGCAACTCGAAATGCGTTGCTAAGCTCAAAACTGGAGAACGGCTCGACCGATTCGGTTAATTTTTATTTTAATATTTTCGTTAAGACACGAGAATGGTACTTATGGAGAGAAAAAATGAAAAAAAAAAAAAAAAAAAAAACTGCGAGGAAATGAGTTAAAACGATACTTTTCTTACTTTCCCGCCAAAAATCTTCATTTCCTTCCCCCACATCAACTGAGTTAGATAGCAGGAAGTAATAAATTATGATTTGTTTAGAAAGAAATGCGCGAGGTCAGTACTTTTCATTTATAGATAACGGGATGTTTAAAAAAGAAAGAAAATAGTTGCTTTTATTATTAGTCTGTATGAATATTTAATCTATGTGTGCTCAAAATAAAGTCTGGGCAGGAAGAAAAAAAGATTAACAAAAGGAAAAAAGGGTTTGTAGAAAGAAAAGTAGCGAAGAAAAAAAGAATAGAAAAAAAAGAAGTGTGTGTGTCACCATTATTTCCTTTGTGAGCGGCATTTTGCAAGCTGTTTTTAAACTTGCGCATCTCTCGAAAACCAATTGTGTCTTTATTTGTTTAGTGTGTTTACATTTATGAAAATTTAAATCTCATTTTTCTATAAAAACGTAGAATTTTTGTTCTTTCCCTCCACCATTTAAGTAAAATATCAATTCCGGGACAATCATTGCACGGATAGAAAGAGAAAGATGAGTTGTACAATGAACAGAGCATCTAAAAAAAATAATACTAAATAATACTATAAATGAATATTATGATTATCAAAATTTGTTTGGTTTAAAAATAGTTTGGTGAAAAGCCTGTTATGATACACAGCTACATAAAGTATTATATGAAAATTTTAACGAGCATTAATGCTGGTGAACCGACTAGTCGCCAAAGGCGGCTAGTATTTAATATTAACGACAGTGTTATCATTTGTGGAGACATGAATGCCAGCTGGAATTGCAAAAGGAACTCTATTACTGGTAAATTCTTACTTTAATTTTGCATGCAATAAAAAACGCGATATCCTAGCGTCACAAACCCCAACTAGATATAGCTCAAACTCAGCCGCAACGATGGATTTAGCTTTAGTCAAAAACTTTGCTTATGGCTATGAAATAACCTCCATTAGTGACCTCTTCTCAGGCCATAATCCTGTAAAGATAAAATTTGATTTCAACACCAAACCTCTATTTGTTAATCGATACAAAGTCACAACTAATTGGCACAGTTTCAAAAACTTCTTAAAGGAAAGCGTAATTGTAAAAATCTCAAAGATCAACAGTAACGATGAACTAGAAACTGAGATCTCTACATTTATGTCGGACATTACTGTGGCCTAAAATCAGGGCCCGACTAAGCCTAGTTAAGCGGGGGCCTGGGGCAGCTGCCCCATATACCCCTGCCTTAGTCAGGGCCTGCCTATAATAACAGCTCCCGACCCCTCAAAAAGCATGAAGAACTTTATATTAAAATACTAATAAAGTTCCCCTAATATTAAAAAACTAAAAAATCAACAGAAAACCAAGCAAAAAAATTATGGCCCACCTCAAAAAACCTTTATAACAGGGCCCGAAAAACCTTTATAACAGGGTCCAAAAAAATTTAAAAATGCTGTCGCTGACAACAATTGCAGTACGTATCTGCATCAAAATGAAACACTGAATGCACAAGATAATTCCACCTGGAGAACTACTAAAAGGCTAAAACGAAAAAGAAACCCCATCCCCCAATTAAGAGACCGAATCACCAAACTTATAGACCATACTGATTTTAAAAAAGCTGAATTAATTGTAGATCACTTTGAGGAGCAATTTCGTCCAAACAACATCCCAGAAAAAAATGGCGGAAAACTCCCACAAAAATTATTGCAATCAAAACCTGAGCAATGATTTTACAGAAATAAAACCCTCTGAAATCGTAGAATTCATCAAGAAAATAAAAATAAATAAAAACCCCGGCATCGACATTATATCAAATAAAATACTTAAAAAAACTACCAATCAAAAGGATAATTAAAATTTCTTATCTGATTAATAAAATGTTCGAACTAGGGTATTTTCCAAATTGCTGGAAAATAGGAAGAATTCTACCTATTTTGAAACCAGGAAAGGACCCAATCCTCTCAATAAGTTATAGACCGATCACGCTTCTACCTACCCTAAGTAAATAACGCGAAAAACTAATATCTAAATACCTAAAACATAGCAGAGTAACGGGTATCTCCATCCCACAACAATTCGGATTCACTGAAAAACTTTCTGCAACTTATCCCGATATGAAAGAATACATTCACGAGGGGAGAAAATATAGAAAGCCAACTGCGGCCGTATTCTTAGATATTGCAAGGGCCTTCGGCAAAGTCTGGATTCTTCGGACTCACACACAAAATTATCGCTTATGTAACTTCCCCCAAACCCTTATAGAACTAATCAACTCATATCTAACTGACCACTATTTTACTGTGTTAGTTATAAAATCTAACTCCTCCAAAAGAAAACTAAGAGCAGGAGTTCCCCAAGGTGGTATTCTTGCCCCAGTGATTTTCCCTCTTTATCTTAATGACATCCTCCCCCTCCCAAATAATATTATGATAAGTATATATGCTGATGATGCTGCCATACTGGCCCAAGAACAAATCCCGGCCCAGGTAATAACCCCACTCCAAAATTAATTAACAAATCAAGAAAAGTGGCTCAGTAGATGGAAAATACAACTAAATGCGGAAAAACGGACGCAATACTATTCTTCAAACAAATTAATAACTGGCCCAAAATCAAAATGCTGAAGTCGAATGGCAAAATGAAGTAAAATATCTTGGGATCGCAATAATACACATTAATTTACAGAAACTCAGGGCTTTCTCTTGACAACAAAGTGCTAATTTAACTAGCTTATCTAAGACCAATTTTGACTTATGCGTGTCCAATTTGGGCAGTAGCGGTTACTCACACTTTCAAAAAATAGTTGCTTTGGAAAATAAAATCCTCAGAATGATCGCATCTGCCAGATGGTACCACCGAAATAGTGAAATAACATATTTGACATTATTTTGTTTTCCAATTTTAGATTATAGTAGAGATAATATGATGCTGTGAATGATCAGTGGCGAATTTCTAAGAAGCCAAAACTGCATAAGACTTGTAGGTTTAAAGAAAATCGTAAGCAAGTCGGTTAAAAATTTTTTTGTCCCAGTTGACAAATAAATTCGTAAAAATTGCAAATTCTATTAAAACATTAAGATAACATTAACATTTTTATTAAGTGTAATTGGCTAGATTCCTATCTAGGAGGATGGGTTCACGAGGCGCCTAGCCCCGGCAGGGGCTTATCTTCGAACTCGGCTAAGATGACTTGAGCGTGGCTGGGAGAGAGCATAGAGGTACCCTCAGAAGGTAGGCGTGGAGGTGAGAGAAGGTGGGTTCTGACACGACCTTCGTAATACAAGGCCTCACATTTGCTTACGCTTTCACCCCGTGACGTCACGAGTTTGGATGAACTTTGAGAAGAATTCTGAATGCAAGTAGTGTAAAAGGGTGCGGATTATCGTGGTCATTGTAAAGAACGGTGATTGTGCTACTGGTTTTGCTTGAAAGTTTTATGATTTTTTACCATATTAATTTTAATTTATCGCAATAATGATGCCTAGTGCTTGCTGAGTTTCCAAATGTGAAAGTAATTACACAAAAATAGTCCCAGTGTTTCTGTATTTTCGTTTCCAAGTGATGGTAACACTAAAAGAGCATGGATCTCTACAATAGAGCGGTACAATTTCGTGCCAATTAAATATAGTAAGGTAAGATGATTTTTTGGTACATTTTTTTGTTAATTAATTATTTGGAACTACGAAACATTTAAAATTATGCATAATTTCCTTGTGTATCCCGTCATTTTTGTTTGCTCTACATTTAGTTGCTTATACTTCCAATTACTTTGGTATAGTTTGCTTGAGCAAAATAAACAATTTTCTTTGTGTTATTGTTACTTCCCATAGTCTTTTTTCATTTTGTTGTTAATATTTAAAATGTTTTGTTTCTGTATCTTTTTTTGCTATACTTCATATAAATATAATATAATTTAGGCCAAATTTTGTTTTGTATATGTAGGTTTGTGCTAAACAGTTTCAAAAAAATAAGTTTTTGACTGTTAGAGAAGCATTTAATGAAAGTACAGGAGAACTTATTCCAGTATCACTGGAGTATAAAAGGAAAATTTATTAGAAATTTTTAATAATTATTACTAAAATCTTACGAGGTACTTAAGTAATTTAATGTTATTATGCACTTATAAAAAAGTATAAATCATTTAATAATGTGAAAGTTATATATATATATATATATATATATATATATATATATATATATATATATATATATATATATATATATATATATATAGTTCTAGAATATCATGTAAAGTTAGAAATAGCTGTAGAAACTATATGAATTGCAATCTTGCATAAGCTTTAAAAAAAAGTAGTTTTAATTGTTCTATAAACCATCAGATTATGTATTAAACAGTTAATATTTATTGTTATTTTTAAAAATCATTACTTATGCATAACCTTCAATTATAAATGAATGAAACTTTCACAAAATATCTGAAGCTTTTAAAAAAAATTAGTTACTGTTTTAAAATCTATTTTTCACACCTTTTAAATCGATTGATTAGTTCATGTAGAATATTAGATTATTTGAGTAGTAGTACAAATAATTACTTTAGATATTCCAACATAATATTGAACTATTTGTTTTGGATGAATGAATATTTGTTGATTTAAAGTTTTACTATAGAATACTCCATATGATTTTATTTAATACTGCCCAATATACGTCAACTTTCAATTTAAGTATTTAAAAAACATATATTATCTTTGTGATTTATCTCAAGAATCTAATTTTTGTTTTCTAGGTGGTGCTGTGCCTACAATTTTCCCTAATTTGCCCTCTTACTTTTCCTCGAAATCAAAAGCAAGAAGAGTTAACTCCAATGGAGAGAGCAACACATAAAGATATGGGAAATTTAAAAGCAGTTTTAAATAGCAGTCTCCGGGAATAGTAAAAAAAGGAGACAAAAAATTAATTTTTCTTACTTAATTTTAAAATTTAAAGACTAAATCAAATACATGAAGTGTAATACAAAAAGCAAACACAATTTTTATTTGTCTGGACACTTCTGAATCTCCTAATGTAAGTCATTCTTTAATAATTTCTTTCAAATTAGAAGCTCATATGCTCAATTCTATTATCTGGAAAGTTGTTTGGTGTTCCACAAATATATTTTTAAATAATTATATTAAGAAAAAAAATAATTTAGCTAAAGCTTCAGTTCAGGGCAAAAAACAAAAACAAGAAAGCAAAAAAAGAAAGGGAAAAAATCTAAATCACTAACATGAAAAAGAGGAGGGATGATAAAAATATTTAATATTTTTCAAGCATAGCAAGTTATAGTTAAAATTATTAATTGGCTTTTATCGTAATTGTTTTTTAATATTGTAATCAACTTTATGAATAATTTTGTATTTCCAACTTTATTTAATATATGTACTTTCATTTATCTGTGTGAAATTTATAATAAAGTTTGAAAACAAGTGTATTTAGTTATTGTCTTTCTGAAAATAAAATATTATGATTCGAATAGTGTGTGATTTTTTTCATTTGTATTTTATTTTTTCTGGTAAATTCAGATATAATAAAGTCTGGTTTATTAAATTGTTATGAACTATTCATATATAAAATGAAAGCAGTTTTTAAGGTGAAAAAACAAATCTGCTAAAGTAATTATTTTTGATCAACAGAATTACTTCGTGGAAAATTTAAAATTTATATTAAATACATTAATATAACATTTGAAATCTCTTAAGTAGTTTGAAAGTAAACAATTATTTTACCTTATATAAAATGCATGTATCACTTGCCACTACAATAAAAAAATCATCCAAAACTTTAAAAAAGTATTAATGATTACTTTAATTTTAAGCTTTAAAGAACATTATTAGCAAAAATATCAAATAATTTTTAACAATTTTAATACAAGAAATTCCATTAAAACAAGATGAAAACAAATAATACTTCTATGTTTATATCTAATAAATATATATTGATTCAAATCTTAGAAAATTTGAATGTTATTAAATGGTCAATAAGCTATAGAGGACCTCAAGATTTTCTACCATGCTGTTTCTTTTATTGACACTAGGGGAAAATAAATCATGTTGAATTTTATGCAAGAAAAATGTCTTAACATTAGGAAGAATAAGCTATTTTATGAAATAAAAGTAATTAATTTAAGTAATTATCAGTGAATTTAAAATATGCATAAACATCAAGGAAGAGAGAGGGATTCTGCTCACGGCAGTCAACCATCTTCTCCGTGTGACGTCACAAACAAGTTGTGAGGCCTTGTATTACGAAGGTTGTGGTTCTGATTGGCTGCTGGCTGAGTTAACAATTTACTATAAAGTACTCGAACTTAAAATTTTTAAGGATTTGCTTGCATAGATTCAAACAGAATAAGGAGTTTTTTCATGGAGTCTTCTGTTGCTTTTATTTCTTTGGTGGCGGATTTTAAATTAGGGAAGCATTGGAAGATAGTTTTGATTTCTTTTAGTAATTCAAAAATATCATTAATATCTGATAGGGAGTAGTTAGACAATTCATTTTGTTGGGAGATGTTATTTGATTTTGGAGATCGCTGGGGCAAGTTTGCTTTAAGCGTATCCGAGTAAGAGTTATTTGAGTTAGCATATTTAGCTGCAAGTTGATTTTGCCTATTTAGTTGGGGGTTTAGTGTTTGGTTTCGCGGAAATTTAGGGCAGCCTCTGTAGGCAGCGGTGTGACCTTTTTGGTTGCAATTTATACTTGGTGTTAGTAACTTTTTCAGTGATCGGGCAATTACGGGTTTGATGGTCTTTACCGCATTTTATGCATCTGGGCTTAAGTGCACAATTAGTGGAGACATGTCCGAATAGGTTACAATTGTAACATTGCGATATTGTGTTACGTCCTCTATAACGTTCGATAGTCACTTTTAAGTATTCAATGCTGGAGAGGTAATAAATTTCATCGACTATTGCATTTTTATTGAGCTCAACTAATAGAATGGGGATTTAAATTGAGTTAAGCGAATTATTTTGTTGACAGAAAATCCACGGCTCTCTAGTTGACTTTCAAGGGCTTCAGGCATGTAATCTATTGGGAGACGTTTTATTACAATTTTTACCGGTCGGGTTGATCTGGGGGGAATAACATAAAATTCCAGTTCGCTCCCTTTGCAAAATTTTTGGATTTCTCTGTGGGAATCTATGGAGTCAGGGAAGACCTTAATGAAATTATTTCTCAGAACATTATTAGTATGCCAAATTTAGAGTTGAGGGTCTCAAGAACTTTGTTGTAGTCTTTGGTATATTTAAGCATGATTGGGGGGGGGGATTTTAGGTTTTACTTCCTCAGAAACCGTTTCAAGGGGATCTACTGGAGCATCTTTTAAGGGTTCAAATTTAGTTTGAAGAGTAAGGAATAATTGGTTTCGCTGTTTTTCTCCTAGGGGTGGGGGCGATATTCCTAGTTCGCGTTGCTTAGGTTTACAGCCAACAGCACATAAGGAATTTATCTCACCTCTCAAGTTCTTCTGCTCTGCTCGTAGCTCGGCTAGCTCTCCAGTCGATCTCTCATCTCCTTTCGTCAAATTGTAGGCCGGCAACGGT
Organism: Argiope argentata; assembly: GCA_026289955.1. NCBI lineage: Eukaryota > Metazoa > Arthropoda > Arachnida > Araneae > Araneidae > Argiope > Argiope argentata. The sequence continues at coordinate 3,270,054 of JAOUZG010000273.1, forward strand.
AATCATATAGCCATGGTTTTGGAGATCACGTTGTAGTGTGGCTACTCGTGAGCAGATTTCGCAGAGGCAATTTGGGTCAATAGGAGATGTCTCCTGGCAATAACGTTTAGCAGACGATCCCGCAATAGCGGTAGCCTTCCGAAGCTGATCCTGGGATAGATTCCTATCTATTTCTGATACGGCTTAAGTGATATCAAGACACACATATTTCATTTTTTGTATGATCATTTTGAGATTTATATGACATGAAAAAAACACGACAGGCTTATATATTGGTAATATGCCATCAATCAACGTAATCATTAAGATGCTGATTGGTATTGCGATGTCATCAAAGTTTAGTCGAGTGATTATTCGGTATTTGTCTTTTAAATTTGTTCATGTGCAACAATCACAATCTGACAAACATAAAACAAGAAAACAATGAGAAAATTATACATTACAACATTTTCAATCCAACTTCCAACAGGCATCTATGCCTTTCGTTCTTAACAATCTTAAAACAACCCAATAAAACACATTCACATTCTCTCTCTCCGGCCAAAATCTCAGACCCCCGAGCTACTGGGAAGTCAATCATATTATTCGTGTAAATATTGTGCTGACATCTGTCGGCTGTTCGGAAAACTACTAAGTCAAATTCTTTACAGTATCCAAAATACCTAGATTCCGATCATTATTGTTTTTAAATAATTATTTATATTAATTTAATGATTAAGAACAAATAGAGATTAACGACTATAATTAGTGCCTAATTAATCATTACATATCTTAATATTATGCAAATAAGAATATTTATTCTCCTAATAATTGAATTCTAACTTAACTTTTAACCAGAAAAATAAAATAATTAAAAAATATCGATGCTTTTTTTTTCTTTTTTTTTCAAAATTATTTCATTAAAATGAACAATTTAGGAATAATTTTAATGAATATAGTTCTCATTACCAGGCATTCGGTCTTCAGAATACTTTAATCATTTATTTAATGTTAAATTCAATAACGGACGATATGTGCAACTGTAATCATAATAAAATCCAACCTCCCCCCTTTATTCAGTTTTCTTTCTTTTCTTTTACTTATAGATATCTGCTAGTGCTTTTTGATAACAATTCTTCATTTGGATTCTTGCTCGTATTCTTTTATGATCATATGTATATCATCTAGATAGTGAAACAAATATTTTTATTTATGAAAAAATTCTTTGCCGCAACCTTTACTCGGATGTAAGTGCACCCTGCAATGTTACATTTTTATCCTAATGGCGATGGTACTTCTTCAGCGATAATGCACCTATATGTCGTGCCAGAAGTGTTCAAAAATAGTCCGCTCAATCTGACTTAAACACCTTCCTTGGCCACCGCATGACCCGGATTTTAACGTCATAGAAAATGTGTGGGGTATAGGAAATGCGCATCCGACAGCACTCTCTTCTATCTAATTTACAAGACCTAAAAAGCTGCATAGCCAATGCATGCAGTATTTTCTGGATGTAAGTGCACTCCAGAAGCTGGGAGACTGGATGCCCAAAGGTGGTTCAATAAAATATTGATCGTGTTTCTAATTCATTGGTCAGTGTATTATCGTTGGCAAGATGCACATGAATTTGAGAAAAGAAATGATGAACCATCTAACAGAAATTTATCTCTCAGTTGCAAAAAGGGCAAACTACGCCTTGTAGTGCCACACAAAGGGAGCGTTCAGTGTTCAGCGACAGCAAGCCCCTACCCCCTAACAGGTAAGAAATTTTAGGAGAAAGAGCCGAATATACCCAATCGCCGAGCCGCCAGCGTACCAGCAGCTCGGCGGACAGAATGAAGACCTCGACCGCTCTTCAATAGGAAAGGCGGGAGTCTCGAAAGAAATAGAGAGAATCGACACTGTTCTGGCCAGATCGGCTAAACGAAAGCGATCATGACCCGATGTGCCTGAAACCTTCGCTCCCAAAGAGCTGGTGGAGACTAAACATATATATATATTCATTTCATCACTAAATGAAAATAGTGGTAGATTGTCAAAATACTTTTGAATATTTCTTTACATTGGTTTGTTTGTAAAGTGCTTTTCTGAAAGACATTTAATTTGTTATCGGGAATTAAATTTTTCGACTTCAGATCTTTTATATCTTTCTAAATAAATTAATATCACATGCATTCGTTCGCCATCTAACTTTGATTTTCATCCGCTCGCATTGCTTTTCAATCTACGGTACAGTCTGAAAATAAAAAATAAGTCTGATGAAAGAAATAATATGGAATGTCAAGAAAAAAATCAGTATTATTTATTAAATAATTAATGCTGAATACAGCGATGTAGTTAAAACGGATGAAATTCTTAAATTCCCCTCATAATCTTAGTGAAATATTAAAAAATCTTTTCTTATTCCTTAATTCGTAGATTAATTAATTCTTAAGACATTTGCCAATAAACAAGCATTTTATTTATATAATTCATTACGATATAATAATTCAGTAAGTTTTTTCGTAACACAGAAGGAAAATGAATATTTTGCTACAATCTTATCGAAAAGGGGGCACTGCAATCATCTAAAAATAAGGTGTCATTTAGAGAAGCGCCATCTTAGAAAAATATACTCTTTTCTGATATATTTTGAAATATTTGTAAGGAGAAAAAATAACTTCTCTGATCCGTTTCCTTGATTCACAATTTTCTGCCGATGAGAGAGCATCTTTTTTTCTGAATTACATATAAAATATTAAAGTAACATAATATTAACAATCGAGCATTAGTATGTTAGGATGTAAATAAATGATGACAAAAATTAATATTTCTTCTTGAGAACTGACGATAGAATTAGCCATTTTATGGTTTTAGGAATGAATTTAATTTTACATTTCTAAACTTTTTAAATTTAATCAATAGATAAATTATTTATTTTAAAATAATTTTTTTAATACTAATATTTATATGGAAATATATAAGTATTATTTTTTTGTTATGACTCATGACTGCAGAACTCACTATTGTAGAGGCCATTAGAAAAATAATAATTCTAATTGTCCATAATTTATAAAAATAAAATCATGAAAAATAGGCAATTCAATGTGAAAATAACTCTTCTTTAAGGATATATAAACAGCATTCTCATAAGGGGACATCTACACATTTAAATTATTATCATTTCTGAATTTTGCAATTGCAATCGCAAAATTTTCATCTTTCATATGATCCTCCGTTAAGATAATAAATTTTTAAGCAAATCGCACCAACATAAACAGGGATATACAAGAAAAAAATGTAGTGGCTGTTTAAATACATACAAAACCACCCAACAAGTCACTTTGTTGGGTGGCGTAAACACGCCAGCTACAAATGTAATGCTATCCTATGGAGAAGCATTATGCTAATTTAAAGTTTGCTAATTTTTTTTTTATGAAGATAACTGCAATCGGTAGAATAACTGCAATAGGTTTCTGCAAAAACAAATTTTTCTTCGAACTTCTCAAAATGTTTTTAAATATTTATTAAAAGTTCGCAAAATTTTAACTGCACCATTTAAACAATTTTAGAAAAAATTCTATCATAAATTAAATAAAAGTAGCAACGGAAAAACATCCGTTTTTATATCTTCTTTCCAATGCATGTGTGTATATATATATATATATATATATATATATATATATATATATATATATTTCAAAAAAGAACTTAGAAGAATGAGTAAAAACAGTATTTTAGACTTAAAATTGGAAAAATAATTTGTACTCACCCCCAATGTTTCATTAACTCCTCCTATTCGTTGGGGAATACACTATAAGCCCTCCTTTTACCATGTGATTGGATCGTTACTTCTATTATCTGGTCGTCACTACGTCTTCAAATTTCCCCCTTAGCATTATTTCCTTTCTGCTTTTCGTTTTTGTTTTATTTTGTTTACCACCACAGTGTGGTCATCTGCGCCTTCACGATCTACACTTGTTTCAGCGAATACTACCACAAGCCTGGAAACAAAATTAGTAAACTTTTGTAAAAGAATTTGAATGTTGCATATTTAGCTGCATTTCCAGACTGACTGATTGGTGTTGATGGAATTGCAGAAGTAAAATGCACAGCAAATATTATTCCGGTTAAGACAATAAAAGTTATTAAAAAATTTCCATATTGGAAATTAAGTAAAAATGGAAAATAACTGTAAATATTATTTTCAAACGCAGATCCAGCTGCATATAACACATACACACAAATGTGGATGGAGAAGGAGCTGAAGACAGAAAAAATGATTTGCAATCCAATATTATGGCAATGAAAAAAAAATATTAATTAGATTGTTATTTTGACTGTACATTGCCAAAACTTGTTGATCCCAGATATCTGAAATGAAAGAAAATTCGGATCCTTTTGCTATTATAAAGCTCCCCCTTCCCACCGAGAAAGGAGAAAACACAATGCTTCCGTAGCTTCCCCCCCCCTCTGGATATTTTTATAACTGTACTTTATATACAATTCATAAATCAATGCTATTTTGTCTGCATTTTTTTTTGTAAAAAAAATTATTTATTTGATCTTGTGTTTCTAAGATTTTGTACAGATATTTATCTTATTCATATATCTTGCAATAAATGCTAATTATATTATCAATCGAAAAGTAAGATTTTTTTACCAGAAGAAACAATTAGCGGAATTAGATTTTTTTAAGAAGTGATATATAAAAAATTATATATATATATATATATATATATATATATTCTCATGTTTCTGAATGAGTTTTCTTCACAATCGTTGTTACCTATAGTCATAAAAAGGTTTAAAAAATGTAGATATGTATATGTAAATTACAATAGTTCACTAAGCAATATCTTTATTAAAAAACCAGCAGCTTTTGGTGATCAGCTAGTTCACTAATGCAAAAGATATCTAAAGTTTTACATATTTCATATAACTGTTTCAGAATAGCTTTTGCAAAATATTTAGCTATCAAAACTTCAGTTTTTGATCGCTTTATAATTCAGTAGTATTATTTTGTAGGCCTTAAACAGTTCTGTTCATTGTATTACTTACCTCTCACTAATTTTCTGTCAGAGCCCATAAAATTGACACTATAAATTAGAGTGGAAATTTTAAACTGCAATTAATATAAATATGCAATTAATATTTTTTGCTGAAACCAAGTACATTTTATTATAAATATGAAAATTGAAAGCAGAGTCGTTTAGTATTGAAATTGTTTGTGCATTGCAGATTAATTATCGTAATTTTTATAATATCTTAAAGAATTATTAACCAAAAATTTCTCTGATTATTCGAAAAATTCAGTCCCCCCCCTTATTTAAATATTAAATTGACTGTCGACATTATTATAACTGTCTGTGAGAATTTTTTTTAACTTTTATGTATGGCCATATTTTGTTGATATTTTTTAAGTAACATAAAATGTAGCATTCCATATATTTAAATTGGCAAATAATTGACAGAATCCCATGAACAAAGTAATCCACTTATGAACGTTTTTTTTTTTTACTTCAATTTCGTTTCCGCTAAGAATTTGATTTAAATAATTGTTGAGACTATTTTAATTCAGTTAAAACGACAAAAACCATTGAGATCGATAATTTTTGATATTTTTATACCTGCAACAATTATTATTCCAAAAATGTGTCATAGTCTTATAGTTTTTAGAGCATATCTTTAGAACATTATTTCAAATTCCTTTCTGGTATATTACAAATATTCCACAAAATAATTGCTATAGATGTTTGCTTTTCTAAAATTTGTTATATCTACAGTTTTTAGCGACTATTTTTTAAAGATTATTTCAAATTCTTTTTGATTATATTGCAATCAGGGTAGAAATTAAATGATTTTTTTTCAATATTTAGCATAAATTATAGAGTTGCCTCGTTTAATATTCAACAACTCAAGTTGTTAAAAAGGAAAGATTATAAATGCAATAATTATTTTATTTTCATTGTTAAAAAATTTGAATATTATTAATAATTGGAAATTGCTTGTTAATCTCTAACTCGTATTAACTGTTTCTTGACGTCGATTCGAGCGTCATTCGGCTCACAAGAATTTCAAAAAGAACACAATTGTCTATTATCTTCATCAGCCTTTAACACTTTTAGGACTTTTCTTTTATTCAGCACCTTGTAACCCCATTTTCAAGTTTAAAATGATATTGCCGATATTGATAGCCATTATAATCTGTCAGGAGATTCGCTTTTTATTTTGCCGCATAATTTTGGGATTCTGTCATATTTATCTCAATTGTAATTATTTAATAAAAAGGAACTGAAATTAAATTTTTCGTTGTTAACCTAAGTAAAAATTGATTTTAAAAAATTATTTTTTATATTGCTTGTTTCCTGCGGTATTTAGAAGCAAAATTATAAACGAGAAGTGAAATATTTAAATCTGATATCAATGATGGGAAGTCACGAGGTTTAAAATTGGGTTCGGGGAGAGATTTTGTATAATGGTAGTATACATTGAGAATATTCATAAAAAACATAGACTCAATAATAAAATTTTGAAAACTTCAATAAAGCTTTTTTTACTTATGTGTTAAGAGTGAGTGAGTGCTGAACCAGTAGAGTTGTTAAGCAACGGCGAAGCATTCACGAGATACGAGTTCGATCCTGAGCTAGGTTATTTTTGTTTTCTTTCTAAATTGTTTCGAAATAATTTAGAGGTTTTAATTAAAATCTTTTTCTTTTTTGATGCAAAAATAAATATTTATTCCCCTATTTCTTGGAATGTAATCTAGTTTTTGGAAAGAAAAACAATTATAATCACGAATGTCTTTTTTAAAAATATTCAGGGGGAAAAAAGACGTAGGTCACTTTTACATTATCTGTTTTATAAAAGTTTTTTTTTATCAGTTTGAAATTGTGATACAAATATTTGAACATGTAATGTAAAATAAAAGATATTTTTAGATTAATAGTTAGTTTTTTTTTTGTGAGGGGAATGTTATCTTACCCCTATCTTTCTTTCTTAATTATTTTAAAATGATTTAATAGTTTTAATTCATACCTTTTTCTTTTTATGCAAAAATAAATATTTATTCTCCTAATTCTTGAATTGCAATTTAATTATTAGAAAGACAAATAATTATAAATACGAATCCTTTTTTTAAAATATTCGGGTGGAAAAAAAAATAAGACGGGTCACATTATCTGTTCATCACTTATCTGTTTTTATTAAAGTTTTTTTTTTATCTGTTTGAAATAAAGATAGAAGTGTCTGAGCATGTATCGTAAAATTTATGTTTTTAGGTAAGTAAAAGAAATAAAATGATTACTTAAAGAAGAAAAATAATTATTTTTAATTAATACCAAAAAAAAACTAAAATTAAACATGATTTAAGTCAACAAACTCAGCTATTGATGTTTTGAAAACGAAAATGTATTTTCGAAACCAGTTTGCTTGTTTTTGCTTAGTACAATAATTTCAAAACAAGAAAAGAAAGGGAGGGACTTTTCAGGAAATGAAAATCGACCATACCGAAAGTCGGGAAGCAAAAAATTGCGCGACAGCTTTTGAATTTGTCAAGCTTTTGGATATGTCGCCCAAAAAAGGTATCCCCCCCGCTCAGATTCTCCCTAAATCACGCGGCTCAAAAAAAGAGAAATTGAATGCACCAAACGACAAGATCTAATACTGAACGCTTATATTATTTACTCTGAATCACATCTGCAAAGTAAAATAGTCAAAAGCAATAGTATCAAGTTTCTGAAACAATCATCTCATCTCAAAAATTCGTAGTAATGGAAAAAAAAAGTAAGGAAATTCAATTTTTTAAAACTAGAACTACAAAATAGCTTAATTGTTAATTTTCAAAACCAAATACGAAAACTGCTGTAAAAAGCCAATATAATTGCTGTTTAGAAATTATGAAATGTATATTATATTACATTTTATAAATATTCTGTAGAATTTTCACGCTTTTTTTTTCAAATATTATTTCCGCTAAAATTCGAAAACAAAAGAAGGCATCTTTTACACCTCAGACAAATAACTAATTAAATTTAGAATTACAGAATATAATTATTTCGAATATTAATAATTTCGCTGCTGCTGAATTTTTCTGCTTGAAATTTTTTTAATAATATTCAAATCGGGCTAAAGTTACCTATACTTTGATACTCAATTTTTCACTCTATAAAAGCGGTAAAAATGAAATTTTTGAATGATATGCATCTCTATTTAGTTTAGTGCAATAATTATGTCAGAAAGATTAAATAAATTTCTTTAAAACAGCGTGTGTGTTTTTGTTGTTGCTTTTAAAGGTGAGCCGTTTTTTATTTTTTAACAATCATTACAAATGATATGAAAAAAATCATATTATCCATAATACACTATTCCATAAAAAATCTCAAAAAACAAAATATTAAATTTTAAAAAATTCAGTGTAAATTTTAAAAATGCAGATTTCTAGTGTACTGTGTTGTCATCTGAACTCTAGTTGAAACGCAACTAGATTTGTCGCTATCGCAGAAACTAGATACAGGAGCGCCCCCAAACAAAAAAACTTCCATTTAAAAGATGGATAAAATATAACTAAACTCATTTCCTCAAAAGTGCAGGAAAGGCTATCTAACTACACTATACCATAGAAAATAAATTATATAAAAATCCTAGCGTAAGGCGATACATAAACTTGATGAAATAAAAAAAAAATAATAATTTTGTTTCCTCTTATATTAATAAGAATGAGCGATAAATTAACTATCATTATTAAGATAAATAAATGCGGCATAAGTTCTATTTTTTTTTAGTACAAATAAAAGATACTTAATTATTCTTTATTATTTGGCGAGAAAAAACTCATTTCACACTTCTTTTATACAGCCAATCACCCCGCCACCATTGAACGTTACAATATCGATGACAGTCGTTTCACACTTTCGCATCGGAATTTAGAAATCTAAAAGATGGCGCTGTCAACAACTATATTCAATATTTTAATTTTTATTTTAAACTAAAACAAATATTGTTTTATTATTTAAATAAGATTAATTAAATATTGTTAAATAAATTGTTAAGTATTGTTTCTATATTTTTAATCTTTAACTGTTTTAATAGGTGAAATATGTTATTAAAACAAATTTGCACACATTAATGTTAGACTGTTTCTTAAAGATATTTGTTATGAGTAGCTTTTCAATTTATCTTTTAAGAACTATTTTATTTGGTACAATCTTATGGAATATTCTTGTGATATTCTTCTTATAAAGTATTATTATAATATTAAATTACTTGGTGTTTAATTACTTTCGCCATTTAGTTAAAAATTGATTAATGGAACTATCTGATTCCAAACTTGAGGGATTTATCAAACTACTTGCTTTCCCTATGATTTAAGAGACAATTTGTGGACATGATGTAGCGACAGATGATACTAAAAACTGATTCTTACAATAATCGCCTGAATGTACAGCAACAAGATTTTAATATTAAAGGAAACTCATCATCGGAAACTTTTCAGACTATGGATTCATGCAATAATCACAGTAATAGACGTAAAGAATATTTCCCAAAATCAATGCTTCTGCAATAATGCAAAAATAGTTTAGTTATTTCGCATTTATGTGGATATATATAAATATATTTTGCCAATCAGAATATTTCTCTTTCATTTATTCAACTTCGAAAAGATGAAATAAGAACTATAAATTACCACTAAAATAATTTTATTCTCTTTTGTATCTATAAATACAAAATCCTCTCATCGTAGTAATGAGATGGTCCGATACCTGTCAGGCTTTCAAACTGAACCCGTTTTTCCAATAGAATGATTGCTTTCGTTTGATGGGTGATGTTGACCGTCTCTTTTTCGTAAAATTTTTTCAATTACAATTTATTAACAAGCTCCGAAACTGTATTTTTGAAGATATTGCAGATTGATTTTGGTTATATTTAACTTTATACTACCAGAGGTGGTCAATTCACGAATGTTTATTATGACCCCGAAGATAAATTATGAAAAAAAATGACCGTAAGTAAAGGCATGTTTCTTTTTGCTGTTTTTTTATTAGTTGAAAATGAACTTACTGTTTAATATCTTATAAAATTGATGCAATCAAATCAACATCATTTAATCTTTCTCGAGTCCAATAGTTCCAGTTACAGCATACCTACAAGGGTATATTACACTGGGGAACCTACAATATGTTTTTATGCATCTAAAGCGATAGTAACTATATTTTTATTAAATGAATATATTTAATCCTCATTTGATGATATTTAATTTTTTATTATTAATTTCATTAATA
>JAOUZG010000273.1:3280301-3327561 GCA_026289955.1 Argiope argentata
TTATTAAAAATATATTTAATCATCATTTGATGATATTTAATTTTTTACTATTAATTTCATAAATTTTTGTTTATGGTTGATAAATCTTAAAACTATAGTAAATATATTTTTTATGAAAAATAAATATATTTAATAATCATTTGAAGGTATTTAATTTTTATTATTAATTTCATTAATCTTTGTTTATGGTTGATAAATCTTAAAACTATTGTAACTATATTTTTATTAAAAATAAATATATTTAATCATCATTTGATGGTATTTAATTTTTTATTATTAATTTCATTAATCTTTGCTTATGGTTTACAAGTTTAATTGGATTCAATAATCAGAAATTCGAGTACATAGATTTAATCAAATTAATTCTTGTAGCATGGAAAATGAAAGCTCATGGATCATCCATGTTATTGCTATACTTAAACAAATTTATCCTTCCTCAAACACTGAAAGCATTCATTTGTTTACCTGGAATTTATTAAATCAACAAACCAAGTGAATAGATTGCCTCATTCTATGAAATAGTAACAACGTTGCAGTAATGAGATATGCAAAAATTACAACTAGACTGAGCTGAAAAGTACAAATATTCAATTAGTAAATCATAGATAATTAAAATTTTGTTAATAAAAAGGCTATTTGTCTCTTAAGTAGCAGCATTTATCAAATATGAGCATGAGGGGAAAAATACAACATTTTCCACAAATTAATAAGTGTATCCGCAATTTTTCCCATTTACATCAGTATGAACTTACAGTGACATATTTTCCTTCCAAAACGCAGGATGCAAAACAAAGAAATATTCTTACTTGCTTACGAAAAATTGCTATTTCGATCGCAATTCAAAAAAAAAAAAGAGAAATATCGTGTTGGTCGTTAATTTTAAGTTTTTGTACCGTAATGGCTCTCACAAATGAATATCAATTATCTTTATGATCCATCTCTACTGTGACTACTTCGATTCTTTATACCAACTAATTCCTCTGAAATAATTCGGATTTTTTATCCTCATTAGCAACCCAATTAGTTAAATAATAAATCAGAAATGAATCTCCTCACAAGTTAACAGTAACTGCAATAATATAAAGAAGTGTCTAAGGCCTGCTCCAAATTTTCTATTCTCTGGGAAAAAGCTATGAAGGAAAATACTTTTGGAAATTTATTCAGAATAATACCTTATAAGATGACACTTGTTCTCTAAGAGCGAACTGGTAGCGTCCGTTATTTTTTGACAGCCGAAAGGTTGTTTTGAACCAAGTTTGGGTTGATTTTAAATCTGATTGTAATATATATTTGAAACTTTTGAAAGCACATTCGATTGTTATTCAGAATGTAATGCATTGTAAATGCATGCAATTAATGTAAAATGAGTTGTGGCATTTTTTGTTTTAATAATCTTTTCTACTCTTAGTTTTATTTGCACCTCAGAATTGTATAACTATATATGTTTGTGGTGATTAATCGCTATAATATCCTGTTTGCTGAATTTTTAAGTATCCATTATATTAAATATGAATGCAATAATTGCAATTTATACCTTAAGCCAGTCTGCTACAATTTTCGTATTTAGAACCGTGTATAGTTTATCCTACATTTCTATTAGTTTATTGTTCAATATAAGATGTTAGTTCTAGCTAGTAGATGTTAGTTCTAGCTAATATTTAACTTTATTAATAAAATAACTTCCTATGAAATCTTTCATGTCACCCACCTGTTCCCAGGTTATTAAGCATGCAAGTTACATTTAGAAACTTTGTATATTTAAAATGTTTTGCCCACATATTTTCTGTAGTTAACTTATGTTGATAATAAATATAATACACAAAACTATATATGTACAAAAAGCATTTCATTAGAAATTGATGAAAAAGCAAGGCAAAAGATTATCCTCAAATCGTGTAAATAAGTTCCACATCAAACTGAGAATTGAACGATTACTTTTAATATCTTAAGATTTTAATTCTAGTTTTTATATATCTTGAGCGTCTGCTGTTCGTTGCAGTTCCATAAGGAACGAAGGTAGCTTCCTCCTCGATTTTATTTGTGTCATCTGTGTGACTTTTTCGATGGCGAAACCTTGCTGAACTAGGTATTCTTTCTTTGTTTCTAGGAAAAGAGTCTATGGGTAGTCCTCTTATTACTTATCTTGATGAGTCTCGATATTTTTGGCCTGATACCATACTGATGAAAGCCCTCTGGCGTGCAGTACTCGTGTAATTTTTTGTACATATTATTTTCCTGTGGATATATTCTTATATACTCATTGTCTAGCTTATTGTTTTGAAGGACAAATTTTTCGAATACTTTGTGGTAATCGATTGTGAAATTACGCATTAGTGGGGGTGGAAGAGTGTTTTTCTCCGGGGTGTCACTATTGGGTTCACGTAATAGTATTCTCTTGGGGAGTTTTTCAAATCTATTTTGGATGCTGACACTCTCCGGCGAAATCCCCTTTGGGGTGCGTCTGGCAGCTTTTCTCTTATGGACCATTGTGAAATTATCCTCATTCTCATTAGATTCCGAGTTTCTATTTCTTTTTACACGTCTCCACATTCACACAAGTTGGTAAAATAATCAACTAAACCCTCAAGTGCTCCATTCTTTTTATTTCATCTTCTAGTCTGCCTCGGGCCCATTCATATTCCTCGTAATTAATAGTCGGATTTATGAATTTAATAGCAAAAAAGTTACCAATACTATGATACTACAAACATTCCTTAAAGTGGCAAGCTGGCACTAAAATACATATGGTAGTTTTTTTTTAATCAAATAGTACTTCCCACTGTATAAATACACAAAAATTATGATTGCTTATATATAAATAAAAATTAAATACATATCAGTAAATCACAGAAACCCTGGCTAAACCAATAACTTGACATTTGAATACGCTTTTCTGAGATACCTTTGTTAGCAAACTGTTAACTTTCAAATTAATTATTTAATTGAATAATAAATATAAAGCCGTAGATTTTTTTTATAAATATCAAGTCATAGATTTATCAATAAATATCAAGCTATATTTATTGATAAATCTATCTATAAATATAGCTTGATGATTTGATATTTATATATATTATTAATCTAAATATTAATAATAAATATGAAATCATAGAGCCACGAATATGCATTATTTTCTTTAGTTGGGCTATAATTTTTTTATTTATGACATTTTTACTACTAATAATATGAATTTCAAAAAAATTACATTAAAATCTGACATTAACTCAGTTAAAAAAATCATTGCCTTTAAAAATCAAAAGAAACATTACTTAATTCAATTAGAAATTCCGAATTATCTCGAGGGGACAGTGGGCTTTGAAAGAAGCAAAAAAGGGCAGGATATGAAATTTTATTTTTATCGTTTCCTTATCAAAATATGTTTATATTCAACTTAAACAATATAATAAGAAATATTGTTTAGTAAAATGAATATATCAAACCCAGAGAAAAAAATTTCAATTATTTTCCTCCAAATGATATTGTAATTAGAAATTGCTTTGAAATGTTTTAGGTGTCTTAATTTTTGAAGAAATGAAAAAGAATTCATAATAATGATTTAGGTTACCCATTAAAAGAAAATATAGCCTGAATTTTATACCTTGAATTTTTTTAGATAGTTCAAAATCAATTTTAGTTCCAAAGACACAAAATTCAGTAAGTGTGAATAAAACTATTTCTAAAAAATTAGCACTTAATTGGAATTATAAAATCATATACAGTTTTAATCCAAATAAATTTATATTGGATAATAAGAAAAAAATAATACAAAAAAAAAATTTAAGTAAATTGCCTGGAATATTTTGAAATTGAGGAAAAATAACTTTCATCGTCTATTTTTTAAAAATAATAATTAGTTTTAAAAATTAAAAAAAAATTGTGGTATCCGCCTTTAAATACATGTACTTAAAATTGTCATAATCATAAACGAAATAATAATTGAATTCCATCGATCCTTTACCAATGTTAGTAATCAAACAGCAGAAATCCCACTTTTACTCCGAGGATTACTGCCGAGTGTAACATGTATCCTTCTCTTTATATTAAGACAGGGACAGCGCGAACGCAGTCCCAGCTACCAAAAATTATGCACCCCAAGCAACCGCGATTTGCGGATGTGGCGAACGTCAACCCACCGAAGTGCAATGGTAGGTCTCTGCTCGGGGGAGCCTCCTACTTGATCAAGGCATCCCCAGTGCCAGGTAAGTATGAACTCCAAGCGAAACTCGAAATTATTTATACATTACAAGTTTTATAGAAAAAGTGGTAGATTTTGAAAATCCTAATGATTATCAGATAGTATGTACTTTTTTTAATTTTTAACATTTAAGAGGTTTTAGATTCATTATGTTTTATAGATTACAAAATTTGAGGAATAATCAGACCAGCACACAAGAATTTAGGCAATAAAGTCGTATTTTAATTTTTCGAAATTTGAGTTGATATTGCTTACTGTTTCTAAGGAAATATAGATGGCGCTGGTGTAAAAAATAATTCATTTTTCAAAACATAGCTTTATGCCCTCAGCGACAAAAAGTTGAACGAAAAGATTATCTACGTTTCGAAAAAATCGGTTTAAATATAGTAGTCAATTCTATCCTTTGAGCGATTGTGACAGTTAAATTTTGCATTATTTATGTATTGTAAATTTGAATATAATGTCTATTCTGAATCGTCACAGAAAAGAAAACATTGCACGGATTCTTATGAATCATGTGAATACAAAATGGAAAGCTAGTATTTAGCAAGAGAAAAATTAATTATCCAAAGGCTTTAATTTACATCTTACTTATTTCAATATCATATAATATTTCATTTTATTAACAATCCACAGCAATTGAGAACATTTATTCAAAAATATTTGCAAATTGATCCATTTGGAGATTGCTTTCATGAATTGAGGTCACTGCAATTATGTAAAGCTTACTAGATAGATTTTCTTTAAAACGCAGCCAATTAAATTTTCTGTTCTTAGTTTTCTCTGTTGTAGCTAGAAATAAATTTTATTTAAAAAATTGTTTATTTTTCTCATTTTTATACTTATTTCTTTTAATTCTCAAGAGTTGTAAACAATTCTTTTTTCTTAAAAAGAATTGTAAAATATTAATTTTCTACTCCTATAAAAGATTTTGATAATGCATGCATGCCATTGGACTAAAAGGGCATTTCTTCAAATCAAATGGGGCTCATTAACGAACAAGTCCTCTTTATGAAACTGCATGAAGTAGAAAGACGTTGCCGAGAAAAAAAATAGACTAAGTAAATTTTTTTATAACTAATTTAGCTATCAAATAATGGCTTGCAATATTTTCTTGACGCAGAAAAAGAATATTTCTATATAGAAAAGTATTAGAACCATAACATAGCCTTGAAAAATGACTATAGCATTCACCCGTAATTATGGTTGACAAAAACATGATTTCAAATGCAACCGAAAGAAATGCACAAACGCTGAGTTTAAATGTGGAAATACAGACCAAAAATATACACGACAATGAAAAAGAAAGAAAGAAACAATAATCGCCTAAAAATCTTAATTAGATTATTAAGTTGCTGTCTCTGCCTCTTAGAATCAAAGTAATAACATATGTACAATTCTCTCTTTTTGTCCTCAAAGCATCTTTTTGTTCAGGTACTTTAAAGTGGTGGCGTTTTTCCCAATTCCTATTTCACTCTGCTTCATAAGCACAGTAACAGCAAGTAGCTTTTCAGATATTATGCCTTAGAAGTGATCAAGTAAACGCACAGTAATAGAGATGCATAATTTTTAAAAGACAATTGAAGTATCCATTATGTAAAACGTTTGGGGGAGCTTAAAACTTTAAAATATATAAGAAAAAGATGGAAAAAAATTCAATTTAAATAACAACTTCACAATTTTTAGTATCATTAAATTTAATTTAAATCTTTCGAAATTCATTTTTTTTTGCTGCTTTTACTTACAAAGAAGAAGAATTTTCAAAGGAAGATCTTTCAAATTTTCTGCGACCTCAATATTACGTTTAGGATATCAATTCGCAATCTGAAGAGCTCTATCTTTGAATAAAGTATGGTAGGTTCAGAAAATACAACTTTTTAATGAATGTCGAAATCAATATCCTAAAGTAGTACATTTAAAGAAAAATACAACAGAGATAATATATTTTCTTTGTCGTACTGCACATGCAAAATCGATAAATTCAACGGATTAAACTTTTTTTTAATCACGTCAGAACATGATGTTATTTTGTTAATAAGGTTTCTGGCGTCAACAAAACTCAGTAGGCGAAAAATTGAAATATTATCTGAACGAACATCATCAGCTTTTTGCCATTACATTAAAAAAAGCTCTGATTTAAAAAAAATAAGTTAATTACTACAGCAAATAAAACTTAGAAAAATATAATTTTGTGCATGTGATTAATTATGAGATTAAAAAAAATAGGGAATAAGATTTTTTTAAAACAATGAATGTGAAACAAAGATTTTTTGATCGTTTGCATTACTAAAGTGACTCATTCAATAAAACAATTAAAATGAATAAAAATATAATTTAACTTGCACGAGCACATGGTGCCTGGCCGTTCAAAGAATTGTGTTCTGACATGATACATTGAAATATGCATAGCAGATTCCATTTCAATCTTTTGTACATATATCATCGTAAAAGTTTGTGATCAGAAGAAAGGAAAATTAGACAATTTATTTTTAATAATATTAGCACTTTTTTAAAATTTTAATTATATCAAGATTTTTTTCTTGTAAATTAATAAAAATACTAAATGTCAAACATATTAATTTCGAATAAATAATGCAGTAAATTTACAAAGCAATTATCATATCCATATCATTACAATACAAGACAATTTAATAGTTTAAATCCAACGACGTTAATCGTTATAAAATTTGATTTAGCAAAACAAAAGATTGATTATTGAAATTAGTTAGATTTATTATTGAATATTTAATGATTATTGGCACAGATTATATGGTAAGCTACTAAACCACATTAAATTATTTTTTAAAAAAAAGCAAACATCTATTAACTTTTTTTTGTCCCAAAATTGTTTAGATTATCACCATAATCAATGTTTTTGAGATAATGCACATTAAACATGTTTTGCATCATGTTTAAACACATTTTAAAAACCCGTGTCTTCATGTCTAATTTGATTCACAAGATTAGATACAGCGTCATATCCATGGGTGACGAGTTTTTGAATTATTCAGTAGTTTTCCTTTTATGATAATTTCAAAATGGAATTTTAATTATAACCATCCTGTGTATCATTATGTGCTTCTTAACAGATTCTTAGTGCCTGAGCTCAATCTAGATCATTCATAAGAGAAAAGAAAAATATACGCGGTTGAAATATTGTTCACCAGCAGACTTTTTTAAAATGAATATGACAAGTGGCGCTGCGATCGCGTACAAAAATTCTGCGAATGGACGCTTTAGAAACATTGATTCACCGTGAATTGGTTACAAACGTAGTAACAGATGGAAACGAAAGCACACTGAACGTAATGCAAAATATACCATCGAAGATTGCGAATGTTTCCTATTCCCGTAAATTGAGTGCTATGTTCTACTTTTTTTATACACCGGGAGCAGCGCGAACGCAGTCCCGACTACCAAAAATTATGCGCCCCAACCAACCACACTTTGTGGAAGTGGCGACCGTCAGCCGCCCGAAGTGCAATGGACGGCCTCCGATCGGGAGAGCCCCCTTGGTGATCAGGGCATCTCCGACGCCAAGTAAGTATGAGATAACTGCGTCACAGAAATTTTATATAAAATTTTTTTTTATAGAAATAGTGGTAGGACAGATCACTAAAATGACTTGTTTTGTTAAATAAAAATAGTGCATTTATGTCCATTTTTTGACAGAATTTACACTTAAAATGTGATAACATTTTATTTCTATTCTCAGATGCATACTCTTCACATTATAACAATCTTTGTTTTATCTTCATAATTAATTTCACCAAGTAACTATAAATATATAATGTACTAATGGTGATACCACGATGTACATGTGGTTATAAAGATAAGATTATTTAAATCATTAACAATCCTTCACGTTTTTATATTGTTGCTTCAATCTATAATTTAACCACCCATAGTTTTATAATGAACTAAAAATCATTTACACTGCAATGACCAAGATGCAAGAGGTGTAGAAGGGTTGTGCTGTTCCGACAGACCCGAGAGCTATGGCACTGTTCAAGAGAGCAAGGGGAGAACACATTAGAGTGTATATGTTAGTTACTATTTAAAGTAAAAAAAAAAAAATGAAAATACAATATTGTGTTCTGGGTACCACTTGCTTTTCCTAAATTATGAGCGATGATAAAAATCACCCATAGAGTAGGGGTGAAAGTACATGGCACGTAACCTTGCACCGTTTACCTTCGCAATGCCTTTGAATATTTTATAAAAATGCAACCATATAATAACAAAAACATTCTGGATATAAAAAAATGGCTTGATAATACAGACACCACATTATCCATTTTCCAAAATATAAAGGATATTTATCGTTTTTTAAATAAGATATAATATTTTGATATCTAGGCGGGCAATGTATCGCGTCGATATTACAGGATAAAAGGATTTTATCTGATATATCCTATATATCGAAAAGGATTTTATCCTATGATAAGTGATTTTTCAGACATATGTAAATACCTTTTTTCGAAAGGAATACAAGACGTGGGAAGATCCAAGTTCGTTCCAGATAAATAGTTTGTTTTCTTAGAGGGTGATAAAATTCTCGCCTTTACGTTACAATCATAGATCTGATATATACTATTTCAACTCTATGGTTAACTCATTGAAGGGCAAGCAGGACATAGATTAAAGAGTATAAACAGTGGCCGAATGCATATGACTTATATTAATAGATGTAATTAAACATAATCGTCATTTTAGATTTTGCAGATTGAACAGATGTTTGCATTATTGGTGCAACTACAGTGACTTTTAATCACACCGACAATTTCTTTATGAAATTATTTTACGTAGCCTGCATGGACAAAATGGAGGGTTCTTACTGTGAATGGTCGCCAAGAAGTAAACAAATCGAGCGACAGCTTACCGTTGTCGGTTACCCATCCATCTCTTCCCTGCGAATGTTATGATCTCTTGATTTGTGTGACGGGGTTCTTTAGTATCTGCTTTAGCGAATAGATTCTGATTTTTATAGAAGTATCTAGGGGTTTCTCCAAAAATTCTGCTCCGAAAGAAAAAGGTCAGAATAGTAGATTATGCCAATCCTAAAGAGCGGTATGGTTGGGTCCGTTATTTTTTGCCAGCTGAAAGATTGTTTTATACCTATTTTTAAATTTATTTTAATTGTTGATCCGTAGAATCATCCCTCCACTTCGCTAAAGGGCGAAAATGCGCCAAATCTCGTGTTCGTATGAGGAGAACCGATTTCTGAATTGTTTCTGATTGGTTGAATTTTTTAAACCGCTGAATTTCAAGTTTATGTCTCTTTAATTCTCTTTTATTTATTTTACTATTGAAAGAAAATCTCAAATGTTTTAAATCACATAAAGTGCTTTTATATGTTATATGAAAGTATTATTTGTTCTTTAGTTTTAGTAAGTCTTCCTTTTTTTTGTGCCTATTTTTATTGTTGAAGTATGTTTTTACTTTTTGTTGTCACTTCTCAAAACTTGTCAACTCTCCTAGCTTTTGCGTATTGTCCATCAGAGATACGAAACTCTAAGAGTATAGCTAACTATTACACTCTTAAATATAATTTTGGTTTTTAAATGTATTTTTTTATTAAATTTAAATATAATTTTGTTCGTGTTGGAAATATTTTTAATGTAGTTTCTATTGTTTATATGACTGTATATGATTAATTTAAAATAAAAAACGATATATATCCATTATTTTCGATTACTTTTAAATACAATTGAAATTTCGGTTAAAGTGACGATTAGTGTGCGCCTAGAGTTTGACGTCAATATAGGAGCCCAACGGAACACTCTTCTAGCACCCTTAATGCTGTTTTGTTTCCTACTTTTCACAATGGTTGAATTGAACATGAACAACGACTATTTTAAGAAATATATTAAATTAAAAGTAATAAAAAATATTGATGTAAGATTTTAACTTTGTTCTTAATTATAATTAATAGCTTTTTTACAACTATTAAGACACTGTAATTTTATTTTTAATGTGAACACGAATGAACAAACTTTATTCTTTTGCACTTTTTAATTGTCAATATGCGTTTTAAAAAATCGTCTGATTTCGTATTTTACGAAATCGTCTGCATTCTTACTTTAAAAGTCAGATGCAATGGAATTCTTTGCAGTTGTGATAATTCTTTTTATGCTGTAACGGTTTATTTCCTTGATAATTTATGTAGGTAATTGTGAAAGAATAGAGGAATGGAAGACAGTATTTCGAATCAGCAGAACGGATGAAAGGTGAGTGGGATCTATATATTTTATATGCTTATGAATTTAGGAAATAATGCTTGTATGAAATTTTGTAAGGAGAATGGTTTGATTGCTTCTTGAAACTGCATATTCCAAAGAAGAGAACTGCATATTCTCTTCTTTGGAATATGCAGTTTCTGTTATCCACACAATTCTTATGTTCAATGCGCAAGCAAAGCTACTAGGTCTACTATGGCTTCGCAAGCCCTGCCATCTTTATTAGCGTTTGACATCCTTGGCACGGCAAGGGGCATACTAATCATCACTTTTACCGAAATTTCTTTTGGAAATATTTTGAATGTACTTTAGACAGAAATGTGATGTGCATGATTATTTAAAAATATGTCAGTATTTTGTGTTTATATTTATATTTTGTAAATAAATAAAATCCAGCATCAAAATTCCTTAATAATTTAGTATTAGAGATTTGAAATATTTTCATCGATTTATATTTCATCTATTCGCAATTTTTAAATAACTGAAATTATAAAACTTGGTATCGTTCCATCAATTACAAATTAATTATTTTGTGAATCAATGTTTAATAAGGATGCAAGATTTGTAAGTTGTACACAATTCAAATTTTTTAAATCTTGTACTATATTTCTGGATGTGTAACTGTCCATGTCATTTAAAAAGATATAGGATTAAATTTTAGTTCTAACCAACATTTATTAATAAAATAACTTCTTATGAAGTTTTAATGTCATTTTTTTTCAGATCCCATTTAAGTTACATATGGTAGGTCCTACTATATTTATCTGCCATTTTTCCCCATATATTTTAAAGATATATATATATATATATATATATATATATATATATATATATATATATATATATATATATACATACAGAGAGAGAGAGAGAATAAATTTAATACAACTATTTTTTATTGTTAAATAAACGCATTTCATTTACAATTTATATTAAGGACAAAAGATTACCTTTAATTGTGCAAATTTCACATCAAGCTGGCTATTAAATGCAGGTCTTACATTCAGCTAGGTAAGAATCTTCCTTTTTTTTTCTTAAGATTTTTAAAGGATTAATTTTTTTTAAATATTATTATGGGAGTTATTCAAGGGTTTTTGTTAATGCTAAAACCTAATAAGTGGTCTTTAATTACAGAATTATTTTTTTTATAATTTTTGTAATAAATGCTTGTATGCATGTCTAAAATAAAGGATCTATTTAATCTGTGATTGTTATGATTTCATAATATGCTGAATGGAGAGGTATGAAATCAATACGACGGACCTCTTAAAGAATTATTTATTTAGTTGTCCGCTTAAATGGGACCTTTACAATTTATCCGCTATGGGACATAGTTATTATAGATTTTGCTCCGCTTAATCGGGAGATTACTCCGCTTAATGGGAGATTTATGTTTACAGTCTCAAAGCTTGTAGCTTACTCAATCGTTTTACATTTTCCAGTAGGTGGCGCTGTTCATGTGGGCGGGGCACATGACGTTGATCTTAACATACTCCCGCCTTGAAATTATACAATTTCAATTACAGATACAATTATACGATTACAAATTAAACAAATTGCCATATAAACATTCGATACAAAACAATATGCACATTATACATTACAAAAAAGAAATAAAATATATACATATATGAAATTCAAATGTACTGTATATCCTTTGGAGATACATTAAGATCAATTATATAAAGCAATTTAATATCATGTGTAATTTACAAATGTTCAATTATTTATGGGAAGCAAGCATATTTGGCTTATGCCTCTTTTAACAATGCCATTTGCAACCTTGACGGTTACTACTCTAACTAAACCATCTGAACCCTTAACTATTTCTTGGATTCTACCTAATTTCCATCTATATGGAGGCAAATCAGTGTCCTTAAGTATTACCATATCATTAGGTTTCACATTATCCTTTGTAAATTGCCACTTGTTTCTAAGATGAAGATTATTTAAATAATCCCGCTTCCAACCTTTCCAAATTTGTTGCAATAATTTAGTTACCCTTTTCCATCTAGACAAATAATTATCTGCCCTTTCAATTAATGATGGTTCAGCAATTGACGTTAAAGGACGACCAATTAAAAAATGGCCTGGCGTTAAGGCTGAATAATCATGAGGGTCAGAAGACATTGGAACAATGGGTCTGCTATTCAAGATTCCTTCAATTTCAGCTGTCAAAGTTAAAAATTCTTCAAAAGTTAATTTAACAGCACCTGCCGCTCTTTTTAGATGATGTTTGAAGGATTTGACTCCTGATTCCCACAAACCTCCAAAATTTGGAGATCTTGGAGGAATAAATTTCCAATTAATACTTTCTGAAATTAGATAGTTAGCTAAATTATTATCAGGGTTACTTACTAATTTTAGCAGTCTCTTCAACTCTGAATTTGCTCCTACAAAGTTCCCAGCATTGTCTGAGAAAATACAAGAACATTTGCCTCGTCGTGCAAAGAAGCGTTTTAAAGTTGCAATTAAAGCTTCAGATGTTAGATCGGTGACTAATTCTAGATGAATTGCTTTAGTAGCAAAACAAATAAAGACTGCTACATAAATCTTTTGAAAGATACCCTTGCGTTGACCTTTATATTTAATTAAAAAAGGGCCACAGAAATCTATCCCACAATTTGAGAATGGTGGACTAGGATTAACTCTCTCAGCTGGCAGGTTTCCTAACAATTGGTTACAGCTGATTGGTTTGTTTTTGAAACAAACAACACATTCATTAACTATTTTTCTGGCTAAATTCCTCCCGCCAATTGGCCAAAATTCCTGCCTGACAAGGTGCAGTAAAGTTTGGGGACCTACATGCAAATGTTTTAAATGAAATGAGCACATTATTAGTTTTGTAAGCCTGTGATTGGAAGGCAGAAGCTTAGGATGTCTTTCGTCTACAGTTAGCTTACTCTTTTGTAAACGGCCACCCACACGAAGAACATTATTTTCATCTAAAAATGGGGCCAAGTTTTTAATTTTACTCTGATTTAGATTAACATTCTTAGATAAAACTTTAACTTCATCTGCAAATTCAGACAATTGTACCTTTCTTACCAAGAAATTAGAAGCTTCCTTGATCTCCTGTATTTCCAACTTACCTTTCCTTCTTTCAGTAGGAGACTTCATATTAAACACAAATCTAAAAATATAACTAACAATACGACAAATTTTAGCATAATTATTACTCAAATCCAAAATATTAGTAACAAATTCATCAGAAATTTTACATGATAATACTGGCTCACTGGAAGTTTTAACTTCCTTAAGATATTCTTCATCATTTTTAGAGTCATTAATTTCTACAGGTAAACACATATTTGATTTTATGAAAGATGGTCCATTAAACCATAATGAATTGTTCACTAGGTTTTTAGCTGACACACCTCTGGAAATAAGATCTGCAGGATTGTCTGCTGATTTTACATGTCTCCAATCGTAATTTGGGCACAACAAATTGATTTCCCTTACTCTGTTTGCAACAAAAGTTTTTAACCTTTCTGGTGGAGTTTTTATCCAGGATATCGCAATTGTTGAATCAGTCCACATGTAGATGTGATTAATTGGCACTTGAATAGTTGATATCACCTTGGATACAAGACGAGCCAACAGCAATGTTGCAGACAATTCTAAACGGGGTATAGTCATCGCTTTGATGGGACACACACGTGACTTGCTACACAAAATGCTGGATTGCACTTCACCTAATTCATTTTTGGAGCACAAATACAAAACTGCGCCAAATGCCTTGCTAGAAGCATCTGCAAATGCATGTAACTCGATGGAACTTGAATTGTTGATGAGTGAATTTCTTGAAACTTCTAGCTCGTTCACTGCCGGTAAGTCCTTTAAAAAATAAATCCAGTCATGCAAGTCATTTGGTGGAATTGGATCATTCCAACTCAGCCTTTGAAGCCAAAGTCTCTGCATGAATAATTTCGCAATTGTAATCACAGGAGCAATAAGACCCAACGGGTCAAACAATCTGGCAATAGTTGAAAGAACTTCTCGCTTTGTGAAATTATTCTTTAAATTGCAAGCCACTCTAAACGTGAAAACGTCGGATGTTGGGCGCCACAGCATTCCAAGAGTCTTTACTGTGTCAGACTCTGATGGAAATGAATATTCTAAATTTTTTTGATCATTCAAAAGTTCGGAATCGTTTGAAACCCACTTATGGAGTTCCATGCATCCCTTCTTTAACAGCTCAATTAATTGATACTGTAAATCTTTAGCTGCTTGCAAGTTATTACTACCAGTCAAAATATCATCTACATAAGTATTCGTTATAAGTTTAGCGGCTGCTTCAGGGTAGTTATTTTGTTCTTCTTCAGCGAGCGCCTTTAAAGCTCTAGTCGCTAAAAATGGTGCGCAGGTTGTACCATAGGTAACAGTGCATAACCTGTAAGTTTCCACAGGAGCAGATTGATTAGGCTTCCAGAGGATCCTTTGCAAGTTTCTATCGGATTCATCTATCAAAATTTGCCGATACATTTTTTTTATGTCAGCACAAAATGCATACTTGTAGGTTCTGAAATTTAAAATTATAGAGCAAAGCTCTTGTTGCACTGTTCCCCCATTTAATAAAATAGAGTTAAGAGAAACTCCATTATTTGAAGTCGCAGAAGCATCAAAAACAACACGTAAAGGTGTAGATGAACTTTCGGGACGAAAAACTGCATGGTGAGGAATGTAAAAGTTTTTACTTTCGGAATCAACAGAATCAACAATTTTCTCCATATGATTAAGTATGAAATATTCGTCGATGAATGCCTTGTATTGTTCTGCCATGATTTCATTTTTATTTAACTTTTTCCAAAGCAAATTCAATCGCCTCTCTGCCATTTCCCTTGAATCCCCTAATGTTGAGCGTTTGTCTTCGATTATTGGCAGTTTGACAATAAATCTTCCAGAATCATCTCTCTTGTAAGTTGAGAGAAAATGTTCTTCACAATACTGCCTTTCAAATGTCTTTGAATTATCTGTGTTATCACCCGGAAATGATTCGATTTCAAAGAATTCTTTAACTGAGTTTTCTAAAATTTCCCCTTCAGAAATTAATCCAGAAAAGAAATGAGACTCAGTCCCTTTAAGTGTTCCTGTGACAAGATATCCGAACACACTATTTTGAAGAAGCAATGAATTATCATAAGATCTAAATTTTTCAGATTTCAATATTTCGAAGAATAATTCAGCCCCTAATAAAACATGAATTTGACTGGGAATATGGAACGTACTGTCTGCAAGTTTTATTTCAGTTGGAAAGTTTATGTTATTAATGTTTATTTTCCTTGCAGGTGTTAAATCAGTAATTTTAGGAAGAATCAAAAAAGAAACATCCCTTGAAAAATCATTGCTTTCGTTAGAAATAGTAGCTATCAATCTATTTTTAACTAAGAATTCATCACCGGAAATGCCAGAGATCTTACAATTTATTTTTTGCTTTTCTAGCATTAAAGAATCGGCAACATCCTGTCTTAATATATTTACACTACTTCCGCTATCTAAGAGAGCTTTTAATTTTATTTTTTGCCCAACATTATTTTCAATAAGAATATTTGCTGTGCACAAAAGAGTATGATTTATTTCTGACGGTTGAATGTTCAAGGTCGATCCACCCGAAGAGTGAAAAACCTCAGCGTTCGGATTTAGATTTGCATTTGATTGCGCAACACTATTTGAGCTAGGCAAAACATTACTTTCGTTTTGCTGATCTAAATGAATTAATGAGTTATGGCCTTGTTTTTTACATACTCTGCAGATATATTTAGACTTGCATGGCGCGTTATGGCACTTTAAACAGTTTTTACATAAATGATGATTTTCTAATACTTTAATACGTTCAGCAACATTCAATTTTAAGAATTCATAACATTTTTGTAACGGATGTTCAGTATTACAGAGTACACATTTCTTCATAAATTGATTGCCTTTATTAGAACTGACAAATAAATTTTTCGCTTTATTTCCTGTTCCCTGAAATTCCCTTTTGAATCTGTTATTCGACGGATTTTTTCCTAACTGATCTAAAACTAATGCTCTTGATTCTAAAAACTTTAAGAGCTCCTTTAGAGAAGGAATTTCTTTCGATTGCAACGATAACTCATACGACTTTCTTGTCTCGTTATCTAGCTTCTCTAATATAATATTTGCCAGAATAGCGTTAGTTAGATCATTACACTCTAATTTCAAACTTTTCAATGCTCTTAAACTTTTATTAACGGAGTCTGTTATAGATTTTAAACCTTTGGATGATTCAAAACTCAGTTTCTGAATTTTTAACATATTGTCAATATGAATATCTACAACAGCTCTCCTATTCTCAAAACGATCTTCGAGAGCACAAAATAAAGAATCGAAAGTGTCATCACTTGTTTCAATTGATTTTGCTTCACCACGGAGGGCAGATTTTAAATAAAATAACTTTTGATCCTTTGAAAGATCCTTGTTTTCATTAATGAGACTTAAGAACTGATTTTTAAAATTCGAAAATTCTTCTATTTTTCCATAAAAGGTAGGTAAGGGAATTTCAGGCAACTTAGATTTATGTTCTATATGCTCAATATACGATTTCAAATCTTCATTGTGATCTTTTTTAGTTTCATTAAATGTTACAAGATCACCATTATTGTATTTAGAGAGTAAGCATTGAAGACTTACCTCTATTTCATCTCTTTCATCCTGTAAAGAAAACATTTCTTCATCTGTTTTTTTACTAGCTTGTTCATCTTCATCAAGTTCTAAATACTTGCTGTATAATAATTCCAGTTCTTGTTTCACCGATAATACACTGGTTAGTTTTTGTTTTGCAGTTAGGACAGTCTTTGTCTCATCATCGGAAGTTGATGACGCATCAATGAACTTCTTGATGTTCGTTAGTTTGGTTTTGATGGCACCTCGTGCCCGATTTAAATCCTTAATGGTTGCTGTTTTTGTAGTGGATTTCGCATCCATATTTGCTGATTTTCTCCGGTCGCTAGGACCAAAATGGAGAGGTATGAAATCAATACGACGGACCTCTTAAAGAATTATTTATTTAGTTGTCCGCTTAAATGGGACCTTTACAATTTATCCGCTATGGGACATAGTTATTATAGATTTTGCTCCGCTTAATCGGGAGATTACTCCGCTTAATGGGAGATTTATGTTTACAGTCTCAAAGCTTGTAGCTTACTCAATCGTTTTACATTTTCCAGTAGGTGGCGCTGTTCATGTGGGCGGGGCACATGACGTTGATCTTAACACTGAAAATAAAAAAAGCACTGCAAATGTCTTTACACAATTAGAAAGAAAATATTTATATGATAAAATATTTTGAATATTTTATTATGTCTGAGATTTTTTTAAATGATAAACATTACTTCATTATTGTAAAGATTTATATTTAATTATTATATATAGAGTTCTGTATATCATGTAATGAAAACTAATTTGCGTGTGAATAAAACTGTTTCTGTGTGTGATTGATTTAATTCGAATATCAACATCCAATATAGAATGAAATTATATAAAAGGTTAGTTAAATATCTTTAATATGAAAATATGGAATCTAGGTGAATTGATCAATGACAAATACTTCTGTTTGTCGCTCCTTATAAGTGTGTGTATCGAATTTTAGAATAGGTTTAGATTTTATTCTATTGTATTACACAGATTGCATTCTAGATTTTTTTTAATTTTTTGAATCAAGAATTTTTTTTCTGGTTTAATATCTTGTGTTTTATTTTAGAATATATATGTACATAAGATATTGAAAAAAATGTAAAAATTTTAGATATCAAATTTAATGAAATAATCAAACTTCTAGTGTGAGTAAGTTAGTTAAAATCCAGTAGTTTTTAAAAATAAACATCTATGCATGAATATTCCTTTTTGCATAAATATCCTGAACTATTCAAAATTATTTTAGATTTTTAAAGCATATTCAATTTTTGAATTGAGAAATCTGTTGGAATCTGTCTATCGAATAAATTTATTTTATAAATTAATTTACTAATTGCAAACTATAGTAATATTTGATCTTCCTAGTCACAATTATTTTTATATAATGTAATTTATGCTTGTATTATTGTATGTTCTAAACTTTAAAAATCTAGCATTAGAATAATTTTTAATTTGAAGTTTTTTTTAAGACTAAATCCATTATAGATTTTATACATAAGAAATTTTATTTTGTAAAATATAAACATTTTAACACAATTCTGCAGCCCTTTCACAACTATTCTAGTCATAACTTCAGCATTAAATTTATTAAAATATTTGTTGTGCTTAGATTACATGCTTATATTTAATATACAATACATAAATATGCTTGCAATATTTTGTATTTACCAGTTTTTTTTTTTTCATTTAAAGCAGACATTACAATCTGTTTTAAATATCTTTTCGGAGTAAACATTCAAAAATATTAACTAGCATTTAATAAAAACAAAATATGTAATTAATTTACATCAAATTATCAGTGTTAATTAGTTGTCATTCAAATTATAGATGTCATCAAACTGCCATTAATTTAATTAAAAGAAATCTTGTTCCATGGATTTATTAATCGAATTTTTATGCAAAATCTTGCTTTAACTGCATTTTAAAATGCATGGCTTTTTCATAAATTCCTCTAATTTTTTACAGCAAAGATGTCAAACTCAAGTTAAGCTATTGAAATAAAAAAAATGTATATGAAAAAAAAGTGTTTGTTTTTTTTAAAAAAAATGTTGGTCTGTATCAAAAATGTTGTATAAAAAAAGACAATATCATTGATTTCATCATTGTATGAGGCATCTTTAGTTATCCTTGTTTCTATTTCAGAAAATAAGTTGTCTACAGTGATTAAATTCAAAATGATGCAAAGTGAATATTAGTAATTCTGTATCTGCTAGAGGACTTATTTCATGTCCAGTGATAATAATTGCTCTATCTATAAGTACCTCAAAACAGAAAAAAAAATTATATTTTATTTTTCAAACCTGTTAGAGAAATTTACATTCTATATATCTATGGAGAAAATGTAGAAAAATGCTATTAAACTATATTTTCAAGGATTTTAAATCCTCATACTCGTTTGATATGCAACTCGCAGCCTTTTCCTATCTATTTTTGATACTATGCAATTACTCCTTAAATTGACCCATAATGGAGTTAAATCAGAAATGTTAAAGGACCATTAACATATTTACTGTGGCTCCGTTAGACAAGAAATATGATAATTTAAAAATAAATTATTTCACCGCATTTAAATTCCTCTGAAATTTCTTAAATCACTTGATAATAGAATTCACAAACTCATATGATAAATGTATACTAACATTTTTCTGAAAGTCCTCACCAAAAGTGTTGAATGCACTGAATGCAATTAAGATTATTCTCATCATTATTACTACTGCTGCTTTTGATGAATATATTTTATGTTCTTTAATTTTCAATAGGGTTTCTCTTCCAGAGTGTTGAACAAAATTATAAAATAAATGAGTATATATATGTAAGGTTATTTCTTAGCCGTTTTATTAAAATTTTATGTTATAAATATATACATGTTTACAAGACAATTTTCAATAGATGTGTTTTTGAGGATGTTTTTATTAATGAAGTCATATTTCTGTTGTGTTTTTTTAATATACAAGCAGAGAATTTCCTAGAATATTAAACCTTTCTTATTTCATGCCATACTGATTGGGTTAATATTGTACAAAAGGATTTAATTACATTATACAGAAATAAGCAATAATTAAAAGAAATGAATTTTTAAAATAAAGAATACCATTTTTAATATTTGCTTATTTTTGTATGCATTTAAAAGAAAGGAATAATTTGCTCACAGTAATATTTCATTAGAATATAGCATTTTAATAAAACTTAAGATTTAAATTGATTTTCATAGATAAATTAGAACTTAAAATTTTATTTTTCATTCTTAAATTAATAATCATATTCTATTAAGTGACAAAATGAAAACAGAGTTATGATAAAGTAAGCTCATGAAAACATTTTTGAATCCATCCTCCTTTGGTTATAGCTTTCATTTTTATTTATTTATTTCACTTTTTAAAGATTATTACTATTACAGTTTTTAAACTCATAAACCATAAACATTGAATAGTTAATATTTTTAAAAACACTAATTTTTCATGTTTTATTTATATATTTTTAACCTAACTGAAGTGGTTAACATAATTTTTTAAAAAGTAATACTTTTTGGACAGTCATTTTTTTAATAATCTTACTTCTCCACTTAAGACAGCAAAACATATGCTGATATAAATCTTTAAATAAGATATTGTTCAGATCTTTAAATTAAAAAAAAACACCTCTAATATCATAAAAATATTGATATATCCTAAAAATAAATCCACTTTTAATATATTGGTTTTTTTCATAATAGGTATTTAGTTGTAGATATTTCCTTTTTCTTTTAGTATATATAGAATTACATACAATTTTTAAATAGATAATAAATTATTTTGCTGTCAGAAAAAGAAGAAGTGCAAAATTTATCCCTTTTGGGTCAAAGTGATAAATTTTAAGGTATACTCTTCTAAGAAGGTCAACCTCTACTACAATAATAATAGAGATGAACTACTGGCAAGATCATTCAAATATAGTGTCAAATTTGGCACATAACTGAAAATAAATACAACCAATATTCTGACAACCCAGCCATACCATGTCAGCTAATAAATAATAAAGTTCATAAGTAAGTTTTAAATTTCAACATATAATTTTTTAGTGGCCATATTTCGATATTAAACTTTGATGAACAAATCACGGTTTTACAATTTATATTTTCTTTAATCAACACTGGTTATTTAGATACTGTATATTTTACAATGAACACATTCTTATTATATTTTAATAATTTAGAATTCTAAAACATCATAAAATTTATTTAATAAAAGTTTCATAAAAGCACTTCAAGGATGATGCCATGTCCAGCAAGGAGAGATGATATGTTATTTGAAGGTGTTACAATTTTTTAATCAAAAGGAAAAAACTCAAAAATAGTTCAAACAGTTGAAGATAGGGCAATAATTTTAAAAGACAGAGTTTAATGTATTCATATGCATAAGTATTAAAAATTAATGAATATCTAATGGCCAATTCATTCAAAAGTAGAAAGTTTAGAAATTGAAATTTAAAATGGTAAAACACGAATTTAAAATTTACTAAATGCATAAAAACTATTAAATACAAATGTTTGTCTAATAGTTTATCCTCCAATAATCAATCATGCCTTCGAAGAATGGATAAAAAATTAGGATCACAATTAAATAATTTCATTCTGAAATAAATCAATCTAAATTATTAAACTGCGTACTTCACAGCTCATGATTTTCAAATTCTAATATACATTCTAAGGGGAGGGGGGGGGAGCCAAATTTTATGAAAATTATTTACTGATATCTTCTAAATAGTAAGTGAGTTTGGAATATTTTCTTTCACCTGCTTTAAATTCCACATGGTTTACAGAACTCTTTACAGAGAGAAATTCTATAAAAATGATGAATTAAAAACTGTAAATATAATAGTAGGATTAAAATAACTATTCTAATAATTGCCTAAAAATAAGTAATAGTTCATTGAGAATGATTTTTTTTAATACTTCTCATAAATAACATTTTTAAGGATTTGAAGGTCCTAATTTAGATAATTTAGTTTTTAACTACAATTCTGATATACCTAGAGCTATTTAACTTGACATTGTATATGAATTTTGGAGAGGAAGAAATGTGCGCTTTAAGCAATTTTTTATCATTTTTATTAAGATTTTAATTAAAAAATAAATGCAATTTTTCCATTTTTTCCCATCAAAAATAATTCCCCCTTGAAAATAATTTGATACACTGATAACTCTTACATTAACACTAAATGATAACTCTCCAATTCAAAGCATTATCTTTTTTAATTGCTTGATTTTTTTTCCTAAAGACATATTTTAAAAACATACTAAGCAATAAATTTCATTGATGAAATGAAATTAAAATCTTTTTCATTGTTGCTATTAATTTTTCATTCTGAACAAAACAGAATTTGACCTCTTTTTCCACGTTGAGTAGCTTCCAGTTTAAAATAATGTTTTAATAAAATTTTGATTTTTAACCATTAAGGTTTCAACTTTAGATTCAAATAATGGCAATATTCCTGTTATAAAACTGAACATATAAATACATGAGTAGAAAATTAAGGAAATGCATAGCATAATGAATTGAACGATGTAAAGCTTCTTAAGTAGTATGATCTATATAGTAGGTAAAAAAAATTCCTGAGAAAGCATGGTAAAAATATAACAAAAAAATAATTTAAATGTTATTTTTTTATACAACCATTAATAATGGCGAAACTACTGGTTGACTAAGATGGCTATTTCCCCCTCGAGTATTTTCATCTATATAATCGGAGGAAATTATAAATAATTAATTACCTAGATAATAAAATACTGAGTTAACACTGATACAACTTTTAATCCTCTAAGTAACTTTCGCATAAAAAAGAGTGTTAACTTAAATAAAAATTTATCTCAAGTAATAAATAAAAATTAATTAGTTTAATTACATTAAAAATTATACACTCAATGAAATTCTATTAAAAAAGTCCTTACATTACAGAATTTATTTCATTTTATCTGTTAATAGGAATTCATTAAAATAATTTATTACGCACAATGTATGTTGTTGTTTTTTTAAATCAATTCTAATCCCAATTATTTTTTTTAAAAAAATCCTAAGTTATAAAATGAATTATGGATTCAAAATTGAAATTGAAACGTCTTATCGGCTCTCAAATCAGGGGTTTGAGCAAGGATCCCTTTTCCACACCTTTTCAGGCAGGAAGTAGGATCATACACATTCCCCCCCCCTCCTTCCATTGTGCCGTTTTCCCTCTCCCGATGGCTGTAATCAATCAATGCCATTCATTATTTGGCGGGAAAATAGTAGAAAGCCAGCTTTTAGTGTCAATAGCCGAACGAGACCAGCAGATAAGTGGTTAACATCTGCTTTAAGTTCGGAGGGGGGGGGGTGGAATTAAATGCCTTTTTATATTTAAAAGTAAAAGTTAATGGTGAAAATGTTTAGTAGATTTCGTTTTTTAAAAGAATTTTCCGAAAATTCTTACTTTCCAACCTTTTATCCTACGTAGAATATAATCTTGGTTTAGCATAAAGAAAGATTTCGATTTATCCAAAAAAAAAAAAAAAAAAATCCTTCATTTGATCAATTTACTATTTTCTGAATTGGGGGAGGGGGAAACAAGTATTTTAAATTCTCTGCGATGACCTCATACTACAACAAAAACTAAGGAAAGAAAAAAATTATAAATTTATCAATCCTTCAGTGCATTTTTAGTACTATTTATTATTATTATTATTTTCAGAATCTGTAGATGCAAAAGGCACGAAAAGAGTTCTAAGGATTTTCAACGAAGAATTATGAAATGATTTATTTCAAATAAAAGAACTCTTCAAATTTAGAAGTTCTTAACGGAATATTTCCTTAGTTTAACTGGAAATAATGTAATAACACCAACGAATATTTTATTAGATGACTACTAGTTGTATTAAACTATTCAACACCATTATCATATTTGGCTAGACAGAGCAGCGTGGACCAGTAGCTTCCTCTGAATTGTTACACTGCATTCAGTCCTGACACAAGTAAGTCAGTTTCTTTCCTGGATAGCCAGGAAGTCTGTCTCCACCGACTCCATTTTTGCCTACCCTTTTTCCTGCTTGTTAAAAGTTTACGTAAAATATCTTCTTTTTTTTTAAATATATAATATTCATTTAGTCTAAATATGTGAGCCGCCCAGTTCATCTGATTAATTTATATGAACTTTATACATAATATCTGGCTCTCCGCAGATTTTTTAAAGCCCCACTTCTCTCATCATTGTTGATTTCTATACCACCAAGAATGGTTGACATAATTTTTCTTTCGAGAATGGCTATTTTACTTTCTCCAGCTTCGGTCAGGGTCCAGGTCTCTGAGCCATGGTAAGTATTGGTCTAATTAAGGTTTTACATAGTAAAAATTTTGTAAGTCTTGATAGTAATGAGGAGTGAAATTATTCAGTAACATGAAATTACTGAAGATTCTATTAATTAGTTACATTTTAATATTGTGTTCAAAGTGACATTAAGTTAAGTAGCATAGGTTTCATAATTCCTTAAAAAAGTGGAAAGTTCAGGAAAATCAATTTAAAATTAAATATTAAAAATTATTTTTTAATTTCTTACTTTCAATTTGATATTTTTGAATGAACTTTTTCATTAATTATTAATTTAATTTCGTACAAAATCCATTTTATTTTTATTTTTCAATTATCAATTAATTTCCATTATTTATTCTATAACTTCATACCTTCACTTTGAACTTTTCATACTTTTAAAAAGAAAACACTAAAGTTATAAGTAAATTGTGCAAAAAAGTGTCCTTCCTCGTCTTTTTTTTTTAATTTAAATTTGCCACACATTATTAGTTTTTTTAAGGCTATTTTTATCGTCATATCAACAGAAAATTAGTTATGGATGCAAAAGTGAAAAACACTTCTAAGGTAAAAAATTCGTATACTTATACATACAGTGTCTTGGTTTATCCCATAACAAATATATGCATGTATCAGTGCGCTGCTTCGCACAAGTTTACCAGAAAGAGCCGGGTGGAAATTAGCAATTAGATTTGGCGATATACAAAAATTAAACAATTTGGCCCCGATTAACATAAATATCTCAGGTTAAAAAGAGTCCCTCTTCAACGTTTACTATTTCTGTAAAGAATTTAATTAAACTGCCAATATCCAACATTATAAGGAATAAGATTTTATTTCCAAAGTGAAAAATGCCCGATTTTCTATTTTCCGCCATCTGTTTAATTACCGGATAAGAGAATTCGACCTTGAAACGTGAAATTTCATCGTCTTGGAATATAAAATGTGGCACTGTGCATCTCTATGTGCTTATTATATAGCACTTTATATAGAGCATTGGTTTTCATAAATAGTTATTTTTAATTTTTAAAAATAATTTTATATAGTATATTTAATAAAATATCAGTGTTACTAAAATTATTTATTGATTTCATTATTTTTTCCAATGTTTTTCCGTTAGTGCTGATTACCACCTACGTTTCATTTGATTATTTTCGTACAAATATAACATCTGCATTTGATGGTAGTCCACATTTGAATGGTAGGTTAAAATGCCGAAAATATATTCACAGTTTCATATGACATGACTTTTCATCAACTTATTGCATATTTATAAGTAAAAAAAAATCAATTTTCAATCTATACCGTAGCAACGTAGTTTTTGTTGGCTATTCTTCTAAATAACTCTATTTTTCACTAAATAATCTTTTTTAACATATACCGACTGAAAATAATTTCAGTGCTATCAATATCTGCACCTCATGCTTACAAAAATGCAGTTATGTTTCTCTCTATCAGAAGCATGGTTTTAAGTTAATTAGAATGCCTTAAACTGTTAATAGTTTTATTATTATCCAATATTTTCTACAGAAGTATTAAAAACATCATTTGTCTGTCTCAAGCAGAGAAAACATGGGAGGAATTTAGGAAGAAAATTAGATATAAAAGGTTAAATATATTAAAAAAATTAACAACATTTATACAAATTATTATGAATATCCCGAATTCGATTTCAAGATCCTTCAGTGATCATTTAGAGCTACTATTCACTAATCGAACAAAATTGCCCGCTGGATAATCAGCTCACAACCCATTAATCTTAGGAGAAACCAAACATTATTTGCTAATCTAGTAAATTATCTATAGGTTAATAATAATAATAAATATAAAGATTAAAATGAAATCTGCAACGCATATATCAATGTATCATGTCAGAACATAATTTCTTGCACGGCCAAGCACCACGTGCTCGTACAAGTTAAATTATATTTTTATTCATTTTAATCGTTTCATTGAATGAGTCACTTTAGTATTACAAACGATGCAAAAAAACTTAGTCTCACGTTTATTGTTAAAAAAAAATATCACATTTAATATTTATTTCATTTCATATAATCATTTGCTCAAAATGTCATTTTTCTACGCTTAATTTGCTATAGTGATTGACTTTTTTTTTTAAATCAGAGCTTATGTAAATGCGATGGCAACACGTTATTATAAGCTGGTTTTTCTTTTTAGATGCTCGTGCAGATAACAACATTTATATTTTTCACCTACGGATTTTTGTTGACACCAAAAACTTCTTTCCAAAACCATCATGTTCTGACATAATAAGGAAAGCCAATGAGCCAATCACCAGCATCAGTCAGCCTATTTTTTATTATAAAAGCTCATGACATTTAGATATGCCTCAATAGACGCCTCCCATTAATTTCTCGAAACTCCAAAATGTCTAGGGATAATAAAATACTTATTTACACTGCTTATTTGCGTCCGGTATTAACATATGCATGTCCGGTTTGGGGCTATGCTGCAAAATCAAATCTCAGAATAGTTGAACTTCAACAAAATAATTTAATACGCAGATTCTGTCAATGTAAATGGTACATGCCAAATACTAACATGTATAAAGCTTTAGACCTCCCTCCTCTTAAAAAATTTATTAAAAAACTCGCGATTAAATTCTTCAAAAATCTTGATTCACACGACAATGAAGCCATTCTTTCCATTCCTAAATATGAACCTAATTTAAGAATTAAAAGACCTCGTAATATTCTTCTCTAAATTCTCTGTGTTTTTATTTAAATTTTTATTTTTCTTAACTCTCAATTTTTGTCAATATTTTTACTTTCTTTTTAAAACTTAACACAGCATTTCCCCATTCCCTGTTGTCACTCCCACTCAGTCTGACATCCATTGAGTACCTTAGCTTCGTCAAGCAACTCTCACCTCTCCATCTGCTGTGAATGCTTGTGATCCTACTTCTGATCCATCGAAGATGATAACGCTAATTGATTGAAAGCCATGTGAACTCTTAACATCTTTGTTCTACCGGAGGTATATGCCCCTTGACCGGGGCTAGGCACTCCGAGAAACATGCCATCTAAAGATATGCCTCAATAGACGCCTGCCTTTTTCCATCCTCCACTCTTCGTATGAAACCGAAAAAATAAACAAAGTTCATTATACACTTCCTATAAGAAAAAACCACGAAAGAATTTCCCTACTACAACTATAAAAATAGATATCGGATTTTCCTTATTAATTCTTACGAATGCTAAATGCTATTCCATTTCGAAAGATATCACACACAAAATGAAACCCATTGACAAAGATCTTAATTTCAACAACTGGACCATTTTCGCCAGTTTTCAATGCCTACTCGACCATTTCGCCACATTCACAAACTTATAAAAATGCACTATCATTATTGTGCAAGTATAATTTAAATTAACACATTTCTTTGTATTTATCGCACATATATATTTATGATGATTAAATATAATCCATCAAAGTTGGATGGCATAACTAAATTAAAATACTAATGCTTTTCTTTACGTCAACCATATGAATACTGTAAATATAGTCACAAGGACCAAGTTCGGCAAGACGCATCTTATCAAAACAAAAAAGAAGTATATATGCAGATAACTGTTTATTTTACAAATTTAATTAATAGGAAAACTAACAGCACTTTACAATTGATCTGACTATGATTCCACACAGTTCAGTGACCTAAGAAAGCTGCTTATATAGTCTAGTCGGAAATACGTCATAACAAAAAGTATAGGGAAAATGAATATGTTTTATTCTTTTATAAAAATATCCTTGGAAAATATTGAATATTTCATCATGATAACTTTCATAAATTTTACAGACAATCTTCACGTGATTTGCTCTAATTTCTGTTAAACATTCAATTCTTAATAATGAATCCGCAAGACACCAATAAGAACAACTTTAATTAGTAAAATATAAGTCTACAGTTTTTGGTCAGTATTTATTCTGAATTTTAACATCTAAATAAAATGACTAAGTAATCGATAACAACGCGATAATCGAACTTCACACTACACCCTTTCCTTAATTCAGACGATTTTACAAAGGACAATTTAAAATGATGAATAATGGAACTTACCTCTTTCAAATTCACTTCATGGATTTCGAAAGCAGCATGATAGACATCATTCAAAAACATGTAAAAATATTATTCTGTTTCTTTCCAACAGCAAAATGCTTCAGTCTTAGTACATAGTCATAAATAAGAACAGTATCCAACAAGCACACAACTATGATTTTTCGAACGATTAAAAGGAATAGATAAAACACAAACGTAACACTTCATCTTCTCCACAGTAGACGCGATCCCCATTATGAGAGATTCCATCTGCACTTCAGGGCAAGAGAAACGGAAGACGCAAAATTAATAAATATATAAAATATGACTTTACTACAACATATGTATCGTCTAAGCTAACATTGGAACTTCAGTAGGCATATTTTTTTCTACTCCGAGCGAAGCGAAAAAGTATACTTGATGATTCATATACATCTCAATGGCGCCGCATTTTTTCTGGGTGTGTTTTGTTATTCCTTTCAATACTGTGATCGAAGGAATGATATTCTGGAGGGGGGGGGGGGGGGAACTAAAACTTAACGAATGATGTTTAATGTAACTTGTATGCTGATAGATATTCTCTAGTTTTGATTACTTGTTCCGATTTTGTTTTTCCAGTTAGTCCATAAACCATTCAAATATATATGTATATATAAACATAAATTTGAAGTAGAATCGTGACAAAAGGCTGAGAGTAATTTTTCCAAAGCTTGCATACTGAGATTTTGATAGGAATTTGTTTACATAATGTCGCATTAAGCAAGTGAACATAGGGATCTTTTAAAAGAATTCGTTTAGACCAGCAATTTTTTATCTCTTCACTAGGAGCGCGGGAATTGCTAACTAAAGTATTTTACCAAAACGTTTCTTGAATTAATTAAATATAAAAACTGGAATGGGATCAGGAAATAAAAGAAT
Source organism: Argiope argentata (assembly GCA_026289955.1). Classification (NCBI taxonomy): domain Eukaryota; kingdom Metazoa; phylum Arthropoda; class Arachnida; order Araneae; family Araneidae; genus Argiope; species Argiope argentata. The sequence continues at coordinate 3,309,676 of JAOUZG010000273.1, forward strand.
ATCTTAAAATTAAGTTAATAGGGTTGAATTGAGCTAAAAATTAGGAAGTTAATTAAGTTTAAAATTAAGATTTTAAAATATCATTACAATTCCCCCCCACACACACCGCAAGTGTGTTTGTGTGTGGGGGAGACGCACTGTGGAAGTGCGTCACCGCCCTTTGACACACAGCCATACCTTACAGTGGTGTTCAAGTAAAGGGTTAATATTTAAATGTATATAAAAATTAATACTTAAGTATCCCTTACCTATTATATAATAAATCTTATTATATAATAAAGTATCATATCTGCTGTGATTCCATCCAAAAGAAGCATAAATATAGTGATAGAAAATATAACATATGAATAAATAGTATTGCAATAATTATAAGATAATAAATGTAATATAGAAAATTAATTAAGCTTTAATTCAATTTTGAAAGCATCTGTGTGATCATGCTACTATTGTTGGGAAAAGATTAGTCTGAGGAATATTTATTTTATCCCTTATTCCGATAAAAATTGAAATGCCACGTCTTGGAGTTTCCTATTGAAGCAGTTACCAACTTACATTCATCGGTGTCTTCCGCATCAATCTTTCCCTCTTTTTCCTTCTCTTCGTTTGCCGTAGTGTCGAAACAGCCACGTAATTGTTGGTTTGTAAAATCAGTTTTAAATTATTTAACTGGATAATTGAAAAAAAATTTTAAGCTCTAGTGAGTTAGCTGCATTAATATTACAAATACGATCCGAGAGCCAGCTGGTCGCCCATTTTGGCGAATGTAAATTGAAAACTTATTATATGCACATTGTATGCAGACATTCACTTGTAAACAGTAAAATAACTGGCAAAATAACCAAAGAAATAAAGAGGCTAGAATAAAATATGAATATTTTATTACGATTTGAAATTCTTAGTTTTCCATATTTTGCAATATCCAGTTCATGTGACTCGACACACGTGTGTATACCCCCGGAAATCCTGGTTCACCGCACCGGAAACCGAAAGAAACGATACCCACTTGCACCCATCGGATATTGCCGAAATAACCTTCATCTGGGTACATCAAAGGACCGCCAGAGTCACTCTGAAAGAAGAAAATTGATAAGCGCAGAATATATTCTTTATGCTGAAAATATACATTTTAAATTTATGGCCTGTAGTTTCTATATTTTTTAAATTGGTTTAATATAAATTACCTTTATTTAGAGCAACCGATAAGATGACGATTCTACAATTTAGTTTAGTTTTATTACATTAACGTCTCATTGTAACGCAGGCTAGGGTTATTTTGGTACGGAACTTGTAATTTTGAACCGCAGACAGATGACGAGGACGACACTTGAGCTGGCACTCCCCTCTCCACGCCACAGCAGTGGGAGGAATTTTTGGTCCTGACTGATTTAATGTGCAACAGACCCTCATATACAACGATTCTTCAGAGGAATAGAGTTTCGACCCTAAAACCCTCCGATTCCAAAGCCGGAACCTGAACACCAGGTCACCTCCCAGATGGCCGACAGGGAGAGATACTATATTTCAGTACTCAGTCCTGTAAGATTTACTATTTGTCCCGTTTGTGCCTGAACTAAGCATTAGGCATTAGCAACATTCGAATTCCACTGAAAATCAATTTGTAATTCTAAAATACTATTTAGAGAAAAATGATACCACCCAAAGCTGGAGCATGTTATGGAATAGAGTAAGGAAGATAATTTAACTTCAGGTTTTTGCGATTGTTCTATAATGAAGGTACGCGAATACATATTTTCTAACCCAGTCGACAATTTAAGTTCAGGGAGAATGCTTTTTTCTACCATCAACCCAAAACTCGATCGCAAGAAACTGTTAGAATTTTCGTTATAAATTGGCTCGCGAACAATTTTATAGCTATGCGAACAAAGGAAAATGCTTCAACTAAGAATGTAAAATCAATTTTAAAATATGACTGGGTTAAAAAGTTTAGCTTAGAATTGTTTTAATTATTTTATTTTATTAAACTACTTAAACTTCATTGATTTTTTAAAAAAAAATCAGAATAAGATAAACCATTATTTATCCACATTCTGCATGTTTCAGTAAATGGTAGTTATAGCACTCTAACGATAAGTCGTGTTTCCTTATATTTATTTTCATAGGAATTTCATTGATGCGAGAAAAAAAATGTGAAATGAGTTTTAAAATAAAGATTAAAACGAAATCTGCTATGCATATTTCAATATATCATGTCAGAATATCATTTCTTGAAAGGCCAAGCACCACGTGCTCTTGCAAGTTAAATTATCTTTTTATTCGTTTTCATTGTTTCATCGAATGAGCCATTTTAGTATTGCAAACGATCCAAAAAACTTTGTCTCGCATTTATGGTTTTTAAAAAAATATCCCATTTCCTATTTATTTCACTTCATATAATAACGTGCTCAAAATGACATTTTTCTAGGTTTTATTTGCTGTAGTCCTTCACTTATTTTTTTCTTAATCAGACCTTTTGTAAATGCAATGGCAACACATTATTGAAAGCAGATTTTTTGAGATGCTCGTGCAGATAATAAAATTTTTATTTTTCACCTACGGAATTTTGTTGACGCCAAAAGGAACATGTTCTGACATCATAAAAAAAACAGAAAATAAATTAGTGTTTACTTGACAAGCATCTTTGCCCCCTTCCTCTAGACCTGCACAGATGAAGTCATTGGTAATGCCTCTGGGAAGACGACTTCTGCCAACTCGGCGATAGGCTTGGCGACACTCTTCATTGGGCACTACAGGAATGTTTTCTACTACCTGCAATTTGTCTGTTCCTTTGCCATCTTCAAAGGGAGAAAATGTAAGGAAAACAAGGATTGTAGTCCCAAACAACGAAGCTTGGTAGTGCAAGTAAATTGGTAAAGTTGTTAAGAAATAAAACTAGTATCATTGAAAAATTAATTTTTTTTTGGTGAATAAATATTTTATTTGCTATTATTAGAAAGTATTAAGAAAGGGCTTCATGTCCACTCAGTTAGCCTAATTAAATTGAAGAAGCATAAGAGCGATGCTTGATCTATATTACTTGAAGAGATTATTATTGAAAAACGCTAAAATTTTGATTACTTTTTATTGAATAAAAATTTAAGCAAATTTTATAAATAGTTCCATGATGACATATTATTACCATCCCATTTGTGATTATGAAAGCTTTACATCTCACGACATTTTCTGTTGATGACTAACGCCAATAAATACATAATCACACATTCATATATATATATATATATAATATAATTTTTTGTTTGTTTGTTTCCTTTCAGAAGCACAATTGTATTAAATTCATGTGTTCATTTACTACCATTACTACTGAAAGCAAATCCGTTATAACTCTTAAGTAATTTCTTTAATAAACTATTCTAGTCGCAGTTTTATCTATATCAAATTTCCTCTGTTTTAGATCTTTCTTTCCCGAATTTTTTTTCCTTACTGATAAATTTGATAAAAAAAAATTACTTCATATTTTTTTAATTGTAAAACTCATTGCAAAATACTGCAATAGGGATAGAATAGAGAAAAAAAATAGACTTATTTAACAATTCAATCAATCTATTATAGATCAACTACCTCGTCATGGAATATGAATTATAGAATTTGTAAGGTATATCTAGACAAAATATAAGACGAGGAGAAATCAGAAGAGTATGTGTAATCATATTTCTGATTAGGTAGCTAACTGCAACCATTGATTTAAGGGTGGCTGCAAGGAGATCGATTAAAAAGTATTAGTAGACCTGTTTTCAAGCAAATATATTAATAAAAATTATAAATTCTTTAAATTATAAAAGATTAGAATAATGCTCACGTTTGGTTAAGTAAAATTGTTTCGATTGTAGTATTTGTGATTCTATTCACTTCGTAATAATGGTATTTATGAATACCAAGCATCTGTTGAAATAAAACTGTATACTGAGATATATGCCACTCCAGTCATAATAAATTAATAAAACTTCGTTCCCAAAATTAGTAAAATAAAAACAAAGTCTAAAATGCAGAAGCCAACTGATAAAAATCAAAATATGTTGAAATGAGGAACTAAATTGACCATTTTATTAAAAGAAGGATTACATAACGACTAGCTATTGCTAATCACACAAGTGATTGTCTCAAACTTGTATGAAGAACAGAAGTTCTTAAGTGAGCCAAATGACCATTATATATTTATGAAAATCTGAAAAATAGTTTGTCAGTACTGAAAAGAGAAAACATACAGCCAGTCCATCAGTTGTTATTGCTCTTGTCAGCTATTTAAGCTTAGAGAGTGTCTTTTGTTTTTCAGTAGCGTCATCTGGGACCAAGAGTACATTTTAACTACTCATGCGTTACAACCCTTTTTACAGGGCGGACTTCATTCATGCCTTTCATTCACTCATGCACAAGAAAATGACACATTCGCTTGCACAATCCCTAGTCCATCAGTATTTCACTTAACTAACAGATTATAGAGAAACGAAATATTACCTCTATCTCAATTTCATATCATGCTGTCGCTCTTTCTGTTCTTAGCTTTGAGATCTACTCTGATAATTGTTATATTTAGCATAAAATGATCTATAACATAAAATCTGAAATGGTAAGTTTGGCAGATAAGAAAATTTCGGTACTTATGTATTAGAATATCGATCTTTATCGCCAAATTTGAAGGCGTCGCCAATGAGTTGCTATACCGCCAATAATGGCAAAAAACTGCCATTGTTTAAAAAATTGTTCAAACCTTGACTGTCGTCCACCATTTTGTTGGGTTCGTTGGCATCGACGGTTTAATACGTAAGTACCAAAATTTCACTTCTTTGGGAAATAAAAATAACTCAATAGTCTAATCAATTTAAAACACTAATTATTCCTTTAGAAACTTTAATTCTTAAATAAATGATCGTTTATCTTAGAAATCGAGCATTCTGTAAATAGTCTCTTTGTAGTTTTGTTACGATATGGCCTGTCATTAGGATGAAAATATCCATTCATGACAGAATGGAGCCTTCGGTTTATTATGAACAGTAAGGCTTTTTTAAACAAAAATAAAAAAATGTTTAGACTTACGGTATGATGTGTGTCCCCATCCCAACATAGATGTGTTGACACTTGTAAGATTTGTAATAGATAATTCTGGAGATGGTAAGCATATAGGACGAAGAGACCTCTCGACCTCTTTTTCCAGGACCAGAATTGCGATGTCGTTATAGTATTGGCCAGGAATGAACCTCTCGTGAAGAATTATTTTCGTCACATTGACTGAATATCCATTATTTAGGTTGGTGTCTCCTGCACGAATAACGAAATTGCTAGGATTCAAAGTATTCCTGGAAATATTTTTTTATGATTTTATTTTATTTTCATGCAAAAATAGCGCTAAAACTGGACTATGAAAGAAGACACACTTTCTACAAATAAAATAAAAATTTTAATTTCACAGAAATTAATTAAGTAAAAGAAAGGGGAAACATTCATTACTTAAAGAAAAACAGCAAACGAAGAAAAAGACGCATTTTTAATATATATGTAAATATTTCAATTCATACCAATAATTATTTTCTAATCATTCGAACTCTGGGTCCCTTTTAATTTTTACTATTAAGTTGCGAAGACTCTTATTTTTCCATTCTAATTTGTACCGAACCTAAATACTCCAATAGAAAATCCATAATGCAGTAAATTCCATTCTTCTTTCCTACTATATTCATGACGCTATCTAGCCCTTTCCCTTATAAAGAAATCTTAATAATGGGCCAAAATTATAATACGTCTTAAATTGAACATACTTGTTAAAAAAATCATTAAGCTTAGCATTCTGATAGAAAGATTCTGAGAAAACTGCAATTCAATCACATTTATAATTAACTATGACTTTTAATAAATGCTCTGGAATTTCTCGTTTCTGATATTCATTATATCTGAATTTCTCTTTTCTGATATTCACTCTATCTTAATTTCTATTAAAATATTATTTTATTTTCGATAAAAAATACTATTTATTTCTATTTATTTTTCTAATAATATCATATTTTAAATTATTTTATTATACTTTACTTCTAAGCCTTTAATATATTTTATAACTCAAATAAATTATAAATATTGTATAGATTAAAAATTAAAACTTTCCAAATTGCCAATTTAGCGCCATCTTTCTAAAAATATTTAGCCATATTAATATATAAATTAATAATTAAGAATTCGAAATTATGAAAGTGTCATGAAACATGAAAAAATGCATAAATTTCAGATCTCTGAAACAGAAATGAGGAAAAAAATTCATTAAGAAATTCCGTCTATTCAATCATAGAATATTAAAAATTAAATAAAAGCATTAAAAAACCCACATTAATCTATATATTCAAACAAGATTATTTATTTTATTTTCAGAAAAAAAAGTATTATTGTTATTTGTTAATATTTTTGCAATGGTTTTAGTTTCTGCTTTGAATCATAGTAAAACTTTTCCATTAAAAAATTTTTTTTGTCTCAGTAAATTTAGAGAGATTTTAATTCGGTAACGCATTTATATTCTATGAAAGTAAACACGTTCGACTTTATAAGTTAACCGTTTAATTTCAATTTTTACCTTCTAAAGCCAAAACAATGAGCTGCTGTCAAAACGTGAGTTCTATCAATTAAACTTCCACCGCACAGATGCTTTCCATTTTCCTGAATCGTCACCTATTACGAATGTTTAATAAGAACAGTTTTCAGATATAAATATATGAGGGAAAGAAAAAAAATCCATAAAACATTGAACAGAACTATGTGTTTGTGATGAATTTCCCTTAAAAGAACTGCGATTTTCAAAAATGATTCATTTTTAACTTTTTTGCTGGCGCACATGTGAGAAAAATCGTATTAAAAAAATTTCATTTCACATTTTTTTTTTTTTTTTTTTTTGAAAACTAGAAAAAAGAAGTGAAAAACTAGTTAATGAAACTAAAAAAAATCATTCTTCGAATATTGTAACAAGTTCAGGGTTAGTTGAAATTATTTTATTAGGCAGTGTAAAGGAAGTAAGACCCATCTGTGGGTCTTGCCCACAGATGGGTCTTGGAATAGCTTGTCTCACTTTTTTGAGTAATAATATTCTACCGCCATTGCAATATTAACAACTCGCTTGCTCTTGCACCATAAACAAATCCTACGTCCCGATAGTCCGATTCAATGACAGATCATTTGCATTTACTTGTGTATTATCACGTTGAACTCATTATCATTCTGTTTATTAAATTATGATTTCAGAGATAATTCGAAGCTGATGAGCAGTTTTGATTTTGTTTTCTTGTAATTGTGTAACCAAAATTTAATTTATTATTTTCTAGGAATATATAATTTTTTTCTGATTTTAAATATTATCATGATAGTAGTTTTTACAGATATGGATTTTAGGATTTTTTTTTTAAAATTTCAAAACGAATGTTGCTTACCATCCATGGAAACTGTCCCTGTAACGAATATGATCCCCCAATACCACCTCTGTAACCCCATCCAGTTGTTTCAGCTAAAACATAAATAAATAAGGTGTTGCAAAAGGAATAAATTCGAGTAGACATAAAATCGGGAATATCATTATTTATGGATATTAGAAAGGATTGGTGTTATTAAAAAATCCTTCCTAAGGAAAACCCCTAAAAATTTTTCTATAGTATTTTTGAGAATTTTTTTTTAAAGAAAAGTTATAACTAAACATTGATATTCTATATCTTCCTGTACTTTTCTTGTTCTTCCCAAAGCATTACTCTTTTTTTTTTCTCATTTAATAACTTGGACTGTCTAAACTATATTCGACGCCACAACGGAAGAATGAAAAAATTATCTTGTGACAGAATTTATTTTCTTCTTACCATCAATTCTAGAGTGAATTATTTTTCTTGAATTCTGTCACAAAATTATATAGAATTTCCGTAACAAACTGCATCTCGAGTTTTAGTTTCGTGATATTAATATCCCATTTTTAAAGCAACAGTAGGACTATTTTGGGACGCACCTCGTAATTTGGAATTGTGGTCAGATAACGAGGACAACACCTCTCTCCAAACTACCACACCACAACAGCTGGAGGACGTTTGACTCCGACCGATTTAACGTGCACCAGATCCGTTTACACAACGGTTTTTCTGCGAAGTCGGGTCATGAACATGAAATTCTCCGTTTGCGAGACCTACCACCTGACCACTGCGACCAACAAAATCTCGACATTGAAATAATTTTTAATTGTAATTTTATTCGTATCATTTACATTCTAGTATCTGAAAGAAATTAATCTGTTTAATACTTGGGTATATTCCAAATTATTATGAATACTTTTTAAAAGCTTGAAGTGAAGCGAAGAAATGTTTAATTAGATTAACTATTGCTAATCCATTTTCCAAAAACTTGTTCGCAAATATAAGAATGAAAATTCGCTGTTTAACTAAATTGATTCATGGATTCTTTGTTGGTAGACTGGAAACTAGTTAACTCTCTTAGTCTCATACTGAGATATTTAATCAGTAAAAAAAAAAAAAAAAAAAAAACAACGTTAACTCCTTTTACCAGATGCCATAATGTGCATATTTTGCGTTACACAAAGCTCACTGTTAGACTGCATATTGCTACTAGTTTTCAATTTTGTACAAATACTTCTTGGCGTAAAATATTCATTATAATCAGTTGTTAGACATTAAAATTGGATTTTAATTAATCAAAACAATAATTTACACTTTTGTATGATTTATTACCCTCAAAATTTACTAGGTTCAATTAATTATAATAAAATTTTAAAATGGGAATTATACCAAAAAAAAAGGCTTTCATTCGTTTTGACATCAAACATGGGTTATGAGCCAAGAAGGTTATGAAAGAATGCGTGGTTAAGAAAATAAAATTCTTCGCATACGTACCAAGGGGTGGATCGAATATACTTGGATCACTCAGATCGACGCTCGGTAAACTGTACAAAATTTTGTGGAAGTCGATTTCGGTCTTTGACATTTTTGGAACCCAAATGGCATATCCACAAGCTTTGGCGGTCATACATAAGTAAAATGTAAAGATAAATTTTAATCGACAAGAAATGCGCAATTATTTTATAAATACACATTTCAAATTTTCTGATAGCTTCCATAAGATTGAAATTTCAGTTTGAAAGGGAAGAAATAAAATTTCAAATAATGCGAAAACTGTCTTTCTTCTTCTGAAACCAAGAATAATTGTTAATAATATGACTAAAATCGAATCTTTCAGCATATTAAGTATACCAAAGGATATTTTCTTATATATATTTTTTTTCAACCAATAAATGTATTTCGGAAAACAATTCTTAATTCTATGCAGTGCTTTGATTCTATAAATCATACTTAGTGAAATTATTTCCTCCATCTAACGTTTCAATCTTCTGAGATCAAGCTGGACTGAGATATGGAGATAATTGCCATTATTTTAGACAATCAGTCTTGGGGAAATTCCAACACATGACTAGCGTGTGTTGAACTCTAAAGCAATCGCTTCGACAGGGTGGAAGGCAGAAGACTTGAAGCCTATTGCTGAAAATTTCAATAACCGTTTGCACCTCTGCATTGCAAGAAAAATTGTCCACTTTAAAACATTAAATTTATTTATTAATAAAAGTCTACTCTTATTATAATATTGTTATATTTTGTTAATTTATTCATAACCAAATTAAAAATCGTTTTTCCCGAATTTTCTGCCTCAGACATGCAATTAAGAATTAAGTGAAATTCTGGCATCCTTCCACAATAACTTCCAAAAATACAACAGCATAAGAATGGTTCTTACACCATCTTAAAGTTTAAAAATAATCAATTTTTTTGTGATATCAATGTTTTAACTTATAATTTAAGTTTCTGTGTTTCGTGATTATTTTTTAAATATAAGCATAACGTTTTTAACAATTTATTTCGCTCAAAATAAAGTTAAAATTAAACCTTCTCGAAAACATCATGAGTGCGTGGTAAAAATTACCTTTTATCAGCGCGTTGTCGTCACGTTGATAAAACTCAACCTGAACGATTCGACTCACTGCACACTAAACCTAGGAAAGTTTAATGTTCAGTACGCGTTTGTATAAAATGAATAAATACAAAAAAAATGATATTTTAAAAGAATAAATGCAAAAAAAAGCCTGTTACCCTTTAAAATATTTGTATTTTTAATTCAATAATTCAGTTTTATTTAAGAAATGCGTTGTGGAATACATAAAAGATACCCACTCTAATGAGGGCCCAGCAATTTATTTCAAAAACTTTATTAATTGACGCATATCTATATTAATAAAAATGGAACTCGAAATGCGTTGCTAAGCGCAAAACTAGAGAACGGCTCGACCGATTCGGCTAATTTTTATTTTAATATTTTCGTTAAGACACGAGGATGGTTCTTATGGAGAGAAAAAATGAAAAAACTGCGAGGAAAATAGTTAAAATGACACTTTTCTTACTTTGCCGCCAAAAATCTTCATTTCCTTCCCCCCACACCGAGTAAGAAAGCAGGAAGTAATAAATTATCATTTGTTTAGAAAGAAATGCGCGAAGTCAGTTGGTTTTCATTTATAGATAACGGGATGTTTAAAAAAGAACGAAAATAGTTGCTTTTATTATTAGTCTCTATGAATATTTAATCATTGCCTGCTATAGAAAGAAAAGTAATGAAGAAAAAAAGGATATAAAAGAAAAGAAGTGTGTGTGTATCACCATTATTCCATCTGTGCGAAGGCATTTTCCAAGCTGTTTTTAAGCTTTTGCATCTCTTGAAAACCAATTGTGTCTTTATTTGTTTAGTGTGTTTACATTTATGAAAATTTGAATCTCATTATTCTATAAAAACAGAATTTTAGACCTTTCCCTCCACCATTTAAGTAAAATATCAATTCCGGGACAATCATTGCACGGAAAGAAAGAGAAAGATGAGTAGTTCAATGAACAGAACATCTGAAGAAAATAATAAATAATACTATAAATGAATTATATGATTATCAAAATTTGTTTGGTTTAAAAATATTTTGGTGAGAAACCTTTTATGAGACACAGCTACATAAAATATTAGCGAGCATTAATACTGGCGAACGACTGGTCGCCAAGGGCGGCTAGTATTTAATAAAAATGATCAAAATAAAATAAATAATAATATTATGTAGTTTGGGTCAATACATGTTCTGATGAATTATGAATTTTAAATTTTCATACGAGCCCTCTGTTCTGTGAATCCTATTTAATAAAATATTCTTGAGATATTAATATTTTAAATATTTAAAAAAATTCTACTCTTCTAATATTAAAATTGATTGAATTTCGAAAATTCGAATGTTTTTATTCTATTTGGCCCATGGAAGTTCAACAGTTACTAGAATACTGTAGCTGGTACATTTATTATTTTTATTTTAACAACCTCCTCCACAAAAACAAGAAGTTTAAAAAGGTAAAATAACTTGAAACTAAGATATATATTATTAAATATTTTATAACTGAAGTGGTAGACAAAAAGAACTAAACACAAATTTTAAAAATTAATTAACTTCAATTCTATGATCAGTTTTTTTTTTTTTTTGCCACACCCTGTAATGAAAATTCTAATTAAAAATTTTTAAAAAAATCTCCTCGAGGTGAACATTTTTATCTTCTTAAATATTTACATGCCAAGCTTTGTAAGTAGAGATATAGATAATAGCAAAAGTGAAGATAAAACCACACCTGTTTCGCTCTTCCTTTCTTCTTCCACCTTCTTCATCAGAGCTCCCCCAAGAACCAGGGGAAATCCGCAACAGACTTTCGGCACAACAACATTGTCCACCCAGCCGCACACAAGGGGCCATCCACCCAACGTTATAGAAGCTGCAGCAGATTTGCAAATCCGAATGTCCGTACAATAAGTATCTCTCCAGTTATATCCGGGTATTGAGCAGTTTGCATTGAAATGAGAGTAAGTCCATTTTACTGACCCTGCAGTAAAACATAAAGTAAAATTTTTAAAAAAATCGCCATTTGCTAATGTTATATGAGAAACTTGAAAAAAATATAGTTTTGAAATAAAAGTTCAGTAATAAAAAAAATGAAGATTAAAAGGAAATCAGCTGTGCATATTTCAATGTATAATGTCAGAACATAATTTCTTGCACGGCCGAGCACCACGTGCGCGTGCAAGTTAAATTGCGTTTTTATTCATTTTAATTGTTTCACTGAATGATTCACTTTAGCATTGCAAACGATCATAAAAAACTTGGTGTCGCGTTTATTGTTTAAAAAAACATCACATTTAATATTTATTTCATTTCATATAATCACTTGCTCAAAATGTCATTTTTCTGGGCTTTATTTGCTATAGTGATTGACTTATTTTTTAAAAATCAGAGCTTATGTAAATGCGATGGCAATGAGTTATTATAAGCTGTTTTTTTGAGATGCTCATGCAGATAACAAAATTTATATTTTTCACCTACGGATTTTTCTTGACGTCAAAAACCTCTTTCCAAAAACATCATGTTCAGACATGATAATAAAACTTTGTCTCGCATTTACTATTTAAAAAAAAATATCGCATTTCCTATTTATTTCCTTTCATATAATCACGTGCTCAAAATGACATTTTTAATGCTTTATTTGCGGTAGCTATTAACTTATTTTTTTTCAATCGGAGATTTTGTAAGTGCAATGGCAACGCGTTGTTAATAGCTGATTTTTTGAGATGCTCGTGCAGATAATAAAATTTTTATTATTCGCCTACGGATTTTTGTTGAAGCCACAAAACCTCATTCGCAAAAGCAACATCATGTTCTGACAAGATAATAATGGAATAAATCCCGAATTAGAAAACAGAGAGATATTCAATGAAACATAAAACCTTAAATATATATTATCCCCCTTCCCTTGTTGATGTTAAAAAAAAACTCTTTCATAGAAATGAAATTTTATTTATTTACCTATCTCTTATACCCTCTTTTGATCATAATTTGCTTTTCGTTGTTTCAAACATTTTGCCTTAATATTAATTACAGGATTCCCCCCCCCCTCTTCCCATCTATTACAACATTTCTACGAAAATTTCATTTAATCTATAAACATCTTGTATTTGGAATCATTCTTGTATAATCTATTACGAACAAAATTAAGAAGAATAAGAAACAAATACTTCAAATTGATTGGCCTATAAACGCTAAAGGGTCCTAGGATTCTTAAATTTCACCTTTTTTGATATTTTGAAAAAGTACATGTTAAAGTTTCATCTCTTCTGAACGTTTTGATTCTTGAATGTTCAGATCTAACACCCAGAGTTACCAAGAAGAAACTAAAACAACACCAATTAAATGTAAAAAAGGAACTACCACTTCCAGAATGTCAAGACATGCAACTGCAGCATTATTTGATGTACAGAAAGGGGGATGGAACACTTTCAACCTTTAAAACAAATGAAATAATTTACGCTAAGTAAGGAAAGAATGTATGCTTCTGGGGTTTTTTTAATTTGCATCACTTTGTTCAAATTCATTTTTTACTTATACGCCATTTTTCTATTTAAAAAAAAAGAAGTTTGTACGAAGGATTTTTCAGAAACTACCTATTTTATTACGATAAAATTTCCTACACATTATTTAAATAAGTTCCTCTGTGACTTAAGCATCAATTTTTATAAAAATTATTTATAGAAAATCATGATCTAAGTAAGTTCCTCTGTGACCTGCGCATCATTTTTTATTTAAAAAAAATATTTATAAAAAAATTTATTTGAATCTTAGATTTTTTTTTCTTAAAACCTCCATTTTTAAATAAATGTATTTTTAAAAAAAATTTCATAAAGATTTATAAAACAAAAGTAGCAATTTAAGCTAACTAACTTATGCTTCTGGAGTTTTATTATTATTAATTACTAGCCGCCTTTGGCGACCAGTCGGTTCGCCAGCATTAATGCTCACTAAAATTTAAATATAATATTTTATGTAGCTGTGTCTCATAACAGGTTTTTCACCAAAATATTTTTAAACTAAACAAATTTTGATAATCATATAATTCATTTAGAGTATTATTTAGTATTATTTTCTTCAGATGTTCTGTTCATTGTGCTATTCATCTTTCTCTTTCTACCCGAGCAACTATTGTCCCGGAATTGATATTTTACTTAAATGGTAGAGGGAAAAGTCTAAAATTCTACGTTTTTATAGAATAAGGAGATTCTAATTTTCATAAATTTAAATACACTAAACAAATAACGACACAATTGGTTTTCAAGAGATGCGAAAGTATAAAAACAGCTTTGAAAATGCCGCGCACAAAGAAAATAATGGTGACACATACACACACTTCATTTCTTTTCTTTTTTTTTTCTCTCCTTTTTTTCTTCACTACTTTTCTTTTTACAAACCTTTTTTCGCTTTGTTATATTTTCATCTTTCTTGCCCAGACTTTATTTCGAGCAGGCATAGATTAAATATTCATACAGACTAATAATAAAAGCAACTATTTTCGTTCTTTTTTAAACATCCCGTTATCTATAAATGAAAACCAACTGACTTCGCGCATTTCTTTCTAAACAAATGATAATTTATTACTTCCTGCTTTCTTACTCGGTGTGGGGGGAAGGAAATGAAGATTTTTGGCGGCAAAGTAAGAAAAGTGTCATTTTAACTATTTTCCTCGCAGTTTTTTCATTTTTTCTCTCCATAAGAACCATCCTCGTGTCTTAACGAAAATATTAAAATAAAAATTAGCCGAATCGGTCGAGCCGTTCTCTAGTTTTGCGCTTAGCAACGCATTTCGAGTTCCATTTTTATTAATATAGATTTTACATAAATTTATTCAAATTCTCTCATTTTTTATCATGTCAGAACATGATGCTATTTTGGGAAATGAGGTTTGTAGACTTCAACAAAAATCCGTAGACAAAAAAATTGAAATTTTATTATCTGCACGAGCATCTTAAAAAAATCAGCTTTTAATAACGCGTTACCATTGCATTCTCAAAAGCTTTCATTAAAAAAAGATAAGTTAATTACTACAGCGAATAAAACCTAGAAAAATGTCATTTTGAGCACGTGATTATATGAAATGAAATAAATAAGAAATGTAAAAAAAAATTTAAACAGTAAATGCAAGACAAATTTTTTTTGGATCGTTTGCAATACTAAAGTGATTCATTCAATGAAACAATTAAAATGAATAAAAATACAATTAAATTTGCGCGAGCACGTGGTGCTTGGCCGGTCAAGAAATTATTTTCTGACATGATACATTGAAATATGCATAGCAGATTTCATTTTTATCTTTATATATTTATGTATCTTGCTCAAATTCTCAATCGTTAATAAAATATTTTTTTTTTTATTTTTTACTATTTTTTTAACCTTAATATTAATTTTCTCAAAATTGAAACAGTTACTATGTCTTTTCACCTTACCGTTGTTTTCATTTTGCGCTGATATAAACTGGGCGTGAGCAAGGAATCCCCAAATCACAGCAGCAAGAGCCATCTAGTCCTCTCCTAAGTGAAGTTATTGGAATTAATTTCGCGATAGCTTTTGAGAGACAGACGAATCATAAAGGAAGAGGAATTCCAATACTTTTACTTTTATTTCCCTTTCTTTCGACATATCCCGGAGAAGGAAATGAATAATGTTCCTTTTTCTTGGATTAAAAACATAAAACGGTGGAATTATTATTGCTTATAATTTACTCTAGGGAGCATGATATTAAATTTTCTGCCGGTATACCTTAGATTAGTAACCTCTTTTGTACTGCTTTTGTAAGAGTTTATAAGCTACTAGCCTTAACTCGCGACTTCGTAAGCGTGGAAATTTTGATGCGTTTGTATGAGAAATGGCGACTGATCATAATGTAAAATATCATCAAACCATATCATTATGGTGTAGTTAAGAATAGTTTTCGCCAAAAGAAAGTTTGTCGTCAAATTTTGGCGAAATGACCGAATGTAGCGCGGGGTAATACAGATTAGAAATTTTTAATTTTCTTTATTATATTTTATTTTGGTATTTTTCCGTTAGCCGGTTGCAAGCAAAAAATAACCAAATAATTTAGAATTCCTTCAAATTTCTTACAGCGATTTTAAATCAAATAAATCTCCAAATAATGTGGAATTCCGCCAAATTTCTTTGACGATTTTTCGCTTGCGCTCGGCTAACGGGAAAGTACTTTTATTTTAATTCAAAAGTACCCCAGAATGAATTAGAAAGATCGATTAACAATGATTAATTTTAAATGCATCAAACACCAAGAAAAAAAACAGAATCGTTTGAAATAATCGGTCGAAAATATGTTAAGCCTTGCTCATTTGGAGGTGGGGAAAATAAAATTTTTGGCAAGAAAGTTCTTAATATATAAAAAATTAACCACTTAATTAACCGGAATAAATATTAGCTTATGTTCTGTTCTATTCTAGACTATAATCTATCCCTGTGCTAAATTTCATCGAATAACATCATCCATCCAAACTTTCGCATTTATAATAGTAGTATCGATAAAGGGACTGTAATCTCCATTTACATGATGACAAATTTATATCTATTGAAATTTACTATAAATATGAATTATACTAAATTTATATATTCTGTCTTTCGACTTTTATTCACATAATAAGTTAGAAAAACAGAATAGTTTTGAAATGGATTCTCAACCGATGCCATACAGCTACTGAACCGATACTAATGCCACACACAAAATGTGGTTTATAGTAATTAGAGATTTGAGACTTTCGGTTTTGGCACAGTTGCAGTTTTTCCATGAAAGTATAAGTAACAAATTTCATGAACTAAGAGGCTTAGATTATAAGAGAAAAGTTATTTCTGAGTAAATAAAACTGATGATACCACAGAATCATTTGATTGAAATCAAAACAGTTTTCTTTCAACGAAGTAATGTGTAATCGATCGTAAAAAATCGAAGGATTTTTTTTTAAATTTTAAAGTAGACATATTTTAATAACTTAATTAGAATTTTGGAATCTTTTCAGTATAGTACTTCAAAGGCATCTTTTTTTTTTCAAAACAATAAACATTTAGTTGTATTAATATAATTAGTTACTGCCATATTGCACTGGGTGATTTAAGGCTGGGTGATTTAAGCTTTTCCAGTATTTTGTTTGAACTGGAATTTTAACTGCGAAACGAGCAATTTTAATGACATCTTGAAATGAAACTATGAAAGGTCTGAAACTTGATTAACATACTCATCTTCTTGTCACAGATTCATAATATCAAATTATTTTTACATTTCTGAAATAACATAAACACCCTGCGAGACTTTTTTTTTTGAAAAATATTTTAAAATATTTACATTTTCGAAATGTTTGAAGAGTGAGGGAGCTAATTAAGATATCATACTTGCCATCTAATCAGGAATAAAAATAACGAAATGTTTCCACAGTTTTTCTTCTTTTAACTGTTTTACCTTTCATGTTGCTTCAAAATTGAATATTAATGTCATTAAACTGAACCAAGCAATAGGTACTAATTGTACATATCACGTTAACGTGATATGTACAAATTTTATTAACTCCATTCCAAGCAGAGCCCGACTTAGCTTAACTGGGGTCCTGGGCAAAAACCTCTTTGGGAGCCCCCTTGTGTTTCACTAATTTAGCAATAAAGAACCGAACTTCATTATTGAAGAAGAAGGAAACGTAAAATAAACTTTCTATTCAATTTTGGGGCCCCCTATGATGTGCGGCCCCGGGGTTACTGCCCCGTAGGCCCCTGCCTAAGTCAGGCTCTGATTCCAAGTTTCATATTATATGAGTGACGAAGGGAGTGCCCACGGTGTAGGAAAGCCTACACCAGATCCAAAAGGCCCTGACGCGCCATTTCTCCTAAAATGAGATCCTGCTCATTCAACAGCAGCCCCCAAGAGGCGACAAGGCAATAAAGAAGTAAGCAGAACTGGCAGAGATGGAACAGGAACA
>JAOUZG010000273.1:3327961-3370409 GCA_026289955.1 Argiope argentata
GTCAGAACATCATTTCTTGAACGGTCAATCATCACGTGCTCGTGCAAGTTAAATGATATTTTTATTCATTTTAATTGTTTCATCGAATGAGTCACTTTAGTATTGCAAACGATCCAAAAAACTTTGCTTCGCATTGATTGTTTAAAAAAATATCACATTTCCTATTTATTTCCTTTTATGTAAGCGCGTGCTCAAAATGCCATTTTTCTAGATCTTATTTGCTGTAATAATTAACTAATTTTTGAAAATCTAATTTTAATAATCAGAGCTTTTGTAAATGGGATGGCATCACGATCAAAAGTTGATTTTTTTAGATGCTCGAGCAGATAATAAAATTTCAATTTTTCTCCTACGGTTTTTCTTATTTTTCGCCTACAGATTTTTGTTGATGCTCATTCCCCAAATAACAAAATGTTCTAGCATGATTTAAAATATCTCATTGATTCTCTCTCTCATATAATCTTCGCCTTGAAAAATACTTCATTCAGATCTTGAAATGCAATTGCGAATATATAATTCAACCTAAAACGAATAATTTTTTCGAGTAGATATGGTTCTTTATTGTTTATTGAAGGGTGTGGTTATATTATTTTCTTCGTCATATTTCATTCTAATCATTGCACAAATAAAAACAAATTAAACAAGGTGAAAACCATCTGCAAATTGCGCAGAGCAAATGTGATATAAAATGTGTAGGTATGGAAACCTTGGTGATTCTTTCTACACCAGGGTTATCTTATATGTCGTAAGTGGATAGATGTTTCGAAAGCTTTTATTTTTAAATGGGTTCGAAATTCAAAGATTTTTATTTGGCTTAAATTTTTTTAATCTTTTGCCTTTTAATTTCATTTACGATTTTTGGAACTATTTTTTCGTTATTAATTCTGCTTTTTTTTTTTTTTTTGAATAAACTAAAAAGCTTTTGAAATGGTCAATAGTCAGTTGTCTAACGAACTTTAAAGAAAATAAGGTGTTTATTATATTTCCTACCAGTTATCAGAATGTATACCTAGATATATGTATACATTTCTGCCTATTAGATTGTTTGAAAAAAAATCATATAAAAAATCCCGTTATCTGTTATTATTATTTTTTAATTTTAAATTCCTAATACTTCGAAGAATAATCATATGAAATATTTTTTAAAGAGTAAAAAAGAGAGTATAAAATTTTTAACAGCTAAAAAAAAGTTGCACTGTATTATAGCATTGAAGGAAATATATCCCACTGCAAATTCAAACATTGCAATATAAACCGAAGAGATATACATAAATCTTTCCGATATTATACAGAATAGGTTAGTATATTGAACTTATTAGATATTAGCATGAACCAACAACAATAAAAGACTAAAAAAAGCTGAATATGCCATTTTTATTGCTTTTTAGAAACTCATCGTTGATTTCTATTATAAGCGTGAAATTAACTCCATTTATATTATTGGAATTAAACTTTTTTATAGTTATTTATTAATATGTGATCTTACTTTTATGAATGTTTGTCTTTAATTTCTTATTTTGAAAGATAGTTTGGTAGCACTAAAATAGGACTCTGAATCCTAGAGCTGTCAAATTTCACAGATAGTTACTTCTTAGGTAGCAAATGTTCAAAAAGTAATAATTTCATTGGATTTTTAGTTATTTTAAATGCAATCGAAATTTAAACATTTTCCTTTGATAATATCATTATACAATAATACACAAAAACCATTTTCAATTTTCACAAAACTTTAGAATTAAAAAAAAAGCTTTTCGAAGATATTAATTTTATTATTAGATAAAAGATAATATAAAAGAATGGGGGGGGAGAATAAGGCTGTGCATAATCTATGTAATTGTTTAGAGATTGTTTAGAAGTTATTTCTGTAGAAATAAACTTTACTTTTTCAGTTTGCTATTTAACTAATGTTTCAACATATTTCAAGTATGGAATAATTTTTAAAAAAATAAGTTATACTAGCAATGTTTCAATAAATTCTGCCATGTAAAATTCGTTGAGCATATAATAAAATGACAAATGCAATCAAATTAAAAGTTTCCAGTTTTATTTGTAAAACACATTAAAAATGTTTACACACTTGTTATCTGGCAAACACATATGTAAATTAGAAACATTTTACAACAATGGAAGTATAGTTAATGTAAAAGCAGGTAACACTGTCCATCTATATAAAATGCAGAAAATGTAATTTTCCTTACGTTTCAATTATAACTCTTACATATTGAAGATATTTGATAAAAAACGCAAAATTTATTTAATATATTTTTCAAATTTCTTTTTTGTATAAGAAGGAAAGTTCTTGATATTTTAATATTTTTTTTAACACCTTCAATATATATAAAAGTGGTTAGTGACATAAAGAAACTTTTATTAATTTTGTTCAAAACAGAAAATGAAAGGATTGTTACTAAATGAAATAAGGAATATTGAGTCCATTTGGGACCGAACACAGCATGTGTATATTTGGAATGAACACAACAGCAGGTAATATAATATTTCGTTCATCTTTTTGTCATTGTAGGCTTGGATGCGATTGTAATAGAACAACAACAAAAAAGTGATAAATGTAATATTAGGTGCTTTTTATTTAAAATCTAAATAATACCTTATTCAAAGATTTAAATTAGCATTTGTTTAGCTACTTGAAGTATAAAAGAGATTTCACAGAAGATTGGCAAAAAATCTTAACTCCTCTTCAAATTATATTAATAACTTTAATTAGATTAAAAATATTTAAATGAAACCAAAAATTAGTGTTTTTAAAAATATTTATTTAACTATTCAATATCTATTGTAAATAAGTTTAAAAACTGTAACAAATACAAGTTTGTGAATTCTGTTACGAGTGATTTTAGAAATTTCAAGCGAAAAAAAGTGAACAAAAATTTTATTTTAGAATTATCATTTATCTTATCTCTCAGAGAAACAGTTAATATATTGATGGGAGAATAGCCATAACAATATACAAGGTGGCCAGAAATAAAACACCCCTACTCTGACCTCCATGGATATCGAACTACTCAGTGTAAAGGCTCAAAATTTTGTACACATACTATTCAAAATATGGGGAAACGGATTTCACGAAAAAAAAATTAGTTCCTGAAATCACCGATAGGTGGCGCTGCACAACTGGAACTATGATCAAAAGACACAAATAATAATAAACATTAAAATGTTTATGCGGAATGGAATGCTTCCATGCTTCCTTTTTAATTTTTCTGCCCCTTATGGAAAATAAAAATAGTAAAGAAGCTAGAACTCCCGTTGTAACTGCAATTTCATACTGTAACCAGAAAAATTTGCATAAAGCATGGTTAGAAGCCATGTTAAAAGGTGGGGAATGTCATTCTTATTAGTGATGGCTGTCACGCTGCCAGAACGCGCTTTGCTTGTGAAGTTGTTTTACGAGAATAAAGGAAATGCTCCAGCAGCACTTCGAGAGTTTCGCCGACTTAAGGATTTGCGTAAGGGACCATTGCTTCCACAAGCTCTCAGGAGAATGATCGCTCGATTCGAGGAAACTGGACATCTTGGAGTTCAGCCTGGTCGAGGACGCAAACCGGTTCGTTCAGATGTCGTTGAAGATGTTGCCACCGGTATTGTTGAACAGTCAATGGATAATGTTTTAGGCTGCAGTAGTGCACGTGCAGTGTCACGACACTTGGGTGTTCCCTATAGCACAGTGTGGAACGTACTCAGAAAAATGGTGCATTGTTTCCCGTACAAAATCCGCCCTAATCAACAATTGCTGGCCACAGACAGAGAGATGCGACTGACCTTTGCATTGACATTTCTTGCTAGAGTTGAAGTGGATGCATCGTGGCCGTGGCAGATTCTGTGGAGCGATGAGGCCCATTTCCACCTCAGTGGAACAGTGAACACCCATAACTGTCGCATATGGGACACGACAACCCCCCGTACCTTCCAAGAAATTCCACTCCACTCACCGAAAGTTACAGTCTGGTGTGGATTCACAGCCACATTCATCCTTGGACCGTTCTTTTTCGAAGAGGTTACTTCCAATGGCCTTGAGACATGTACCGTGACGGCCAACAGGTACAAAAGGATGCTCGAAACATTTGTTGTACCCCATTTGCAGCAGCGCCAATGCCTTGACACCATTACTTTTATGCAAGATGGAGCACCTCCACACATTGGACTCCCTGTGCAACAGTTTCTTCGCCAACATTTCACCACTGACAGAATAATCAGTCGCGCGTTTCCGACAACTTGGCCATCTCGTTCACCGGATCTTAATCCGTGTGATTTTTGGCTTTGGGGACACTTAAAAAACCTTGTTTATCGAGAACGTCTGATAACCTTGGCAGATTTGAAAGAGAGTATCAGTCTGCATGTGAGAAGCATCTCAGATGACCAGTTACGATCCGCAGTTGAACAAGCTGTCCACAGACTTCACATTTTACATCTTCAGGAAGGGAACCATATTGAGCAGCATTCCCTGCATCGATAACGTCCTTGTTTCATGTATGCTTCGTACTTTCAAATAAAATGTGTTTAAAACGTGTTTTTGTGTCTTTTCAGCATACGTCCAGTGGTACAGCGCCACCTATCGGTGATTTCTGGAACTAAATTTTTTTTTTCGTGAAATCCGTTTCCCCATTTTTTGAATAGTATGTCCACAAATTTTCAAGCCTTTACACTGAGTAGTTCGATATCCAGGGAGGTCAGAGTAGGGGTGTTTTATTTCTGGCCACCCGGTATAGTCAAATTACAAATACAATGCTTTATTCTAATTTTTAAAATTCTTAATTAAACTCCTAAAAAGATCAATTTTAGTAAAAACTGCATGGTATCAAAAATATACAGGGAAAAATCCTTTTAAGGCTGAGAGATGCATACAAAATAAGTTTAAGTATTTAAAATCTTTAGAATTATAGATATATACATTCTATATATATATATATATGGAGAAATGCAATATTTCTCAGACAGGTTTGAAAATTGAAATATAAAGTTAATTCCCTGTTTTGCAATACTTATAAATATAATCAATTATTGTATTGGACATGAAATGAGTTTTCTATCAGATCTAGAATTACTGAAATTCATTACTGACAAATTAGTTCCTGAAATAGGAATGAGAGTAGCTGAAGATGCCTCGAATAAGAAAGGAGGCGTTGATATCAGTTTGTCTTTGTTCTTTTTTAATAGGAATTTATAGAAATAGACCAACATTTCTAAAAAGAAAAAAAATGTCTCCCATATAAAACTTGCTTGTTTTGGCCAGGAGCTACATATGAGTTCAGCATTTTTCCTATTAAGAATAAGAGGAATTTATGAAAAAGATATTATGTTAAGCACTTTAAAATGCAATTAAAACAGGATTTTATTACAAAATTTAAAATAAATTATTGAATCCATGGATCAAGAATCCCCTTAATTAAATAAATGTTGTTTTGATGATACTTACAATTTAATATCGACTAATTGTATTTTGTTTTTTAATAAAGTACAAGGTAAAAATTTTTGAATGTTGGCTGCCTTCAAAACTGTAATGCAAAATACCATATGTGTATATAAAGTATAAGCATGTAATTTAAACACAACAAATATTTTATTGAATTTAGTCTAGAAATTAAAATTAGGATTGACAAGAAAGGATTAAGCAGCAGAATCAAGATAAGATGATTTTTTATACAAAATAAAATTTACTATGTATGAAGTCTGCAATGAATTAAAATCTTAGAAACATATCTTTGAAAACTATTTTTATATAAGATTTTTAAAGCTGTGAACATGAAGTAATACAGACATAAATTACATTAATGTATGAAAAAAAATCATGACTAAGCTTACCAAATATTATTATAATGAAATTTCTGAATAGTAGCATGATGAAATATTATGAAAACCAAATAGTCATGAGTTTAGTTCATATTTGAAAGCAGATTATTAAAATAGGAAATTTAACGACTATGTCTCAGATACTATTAGTTCTTTTGTATATTAGATCACTTGATAATTATAAATAAAAATAAGCATTTTTTTCTGAAAACTTGGCAGTAAAACTTAATTTCCACTTTCTTGTGTCTGCGTATTTCCAATTTTAATATGTGACATTTACTTTAAGTAATATTTCTGGTGATTTGAAGCATTTAAAAATATTTAAGGAAGCATTCAGTTGAAAATTCCAGAATATATGCAATGGTGTTAAACAATAAACGACAAATTTAATAATTTCCTTTATAAGTCTCCATCCAAACGTCATTTAAACACGTTTTTTTAAGAATGCTATATTTGCATAACATCGTGTAGTCCCCAAGGATCTTAGTTTTTTTTTTTTTAACCTTAAGGCAGCTAAGCTATATTTTAAGAGCATTTTAAATTTAAATCTGCAATAATCGCAATCAAGATAAAATATATCCGCCAGCGGTTTTCAAAAGAGATTCTTAAAAAAATATATCAATATAAGATATGGTGAACAATAAAATAAAATAATTCTGGTTACAATTTTTTAAATTTAAAGTCTTGAAAAAATGCTAAAAACAAGCATATTGAAAAAATGTTTGAAATAAAAAACAAAATAAAACAGCAAATATCAAAAAGAGTGGAGTAGAAAAAGCATATTTAAGTCTTCTCAAGAATTTAGTAATTGCTTATATAAATGAAAGAAATTTATCCTTTTTCAGGTAGCGTTTTTTCCCGGAAGTCGAGTAATCGTTTATTATTATTATTATTTATTTATAAAATGCCGTTTGAACTCAGGGAAAGGGATTGGCCGAGCCATCGTCACTCCCAGTTCTATTAAAACCGTTGCTTCTTAAAATCTGAACAAACCATGTAGTCGAGGACTTACAGGTTTTCCTATCGGGGATGGTGACCTTCGGGCGACGGGGCTTCTAACTACATTCCTTGTATCTGGGAAAGGCCGAGAAAAGGACGGACCTCCCAAGTTCACATCTGCTGATTTTCTGTAAACCTTTTACCCACGCAGCGTTTAAATCAGCAGGCATTTTAAAAGGGGCATTGTATCAAATTTAACACACTTCGAAAAACAGAGGGGAAAGTATACAGGCGAAATTACTTTTTAAATAATACTTTTCAATACTACTTTCACATTTTAAATCTTAATTCTTATAGAAAAAATGACGCGTTCTGAAGGAAATTGATTTTAAAAATTTTTTTGTATCATTTAAGAAGGCATCAACATTTCAAATGGAGCATTTGCCAATAAAAAAATAAATTACTTGATACTTTGTGCATTTTATGATAACTATCAGAAATGATTTAATTTATTTTGTGCTGAAGATATAAAAAAATATTTTAATTTTTTTGTTGTAAAAAAAACTTTTTCCCAAATAATTTTTTATTTATCATTTATCGATACGCACTAAATCGTATATTTGAAGTGAAGGGATATTTTAAATGAAACTCTTTTTTTATTGTTAAGTTACATTAAATTATTGCCTGATTTATTATTTTTGTTTAAAAAGCTTTCAATTTTTAGTAATCCTCATGGGAACAACAAATAGATTGAACAACATTAAAGAATTTAATTCATCGGATTTTTTTAAAAAAATTCTTAATACTATACAAGAACTAAAACTGGGAAGTGTTTATATTATTTAATTTATGTATTAAATTAGGAGAATTTTATGCCCTATGTTATTCATATAAGAGTATCTTACAAGCTCGGCTTGATTTTTTTATAGTCTTAGTGAAAAAGATAAACCATAGATAGTGTCATGTTAAAGGAATTTCGCTATAAAATTATGCTTGAATCGGGGGAAAAAATTTGCAAAAAACTGAGTTTTTTTTTAAAATTATGTAGATACTCTGAGATTCATGAGGATTACTGTCAGTTGGATTACCTTGTTAAAGGGTCAAATACACAAAGATGAGAGATGAATTTTATAAATTATGAGCTTTAAAACCTTTATAATTGTAATATTTATATTAACGAAATGAGGTATTAATCTTACTATTATTTTTTTAATTCCTAAAGTATATAATATTGTGAGACGCAAACACGGTATTTACATGATACCGGATTTTTAAACATTTTCTATGAAACATGGCTGAAAATTTTACAATAGATACTTCGAAAAAAGGAAGAATTTATTCTAATATATAAGAATGTAAATTTGAACGCCTTTTAGTTTTGATAATAAAGGACAATCGAAACGGCTGGTTGCTACTCTTTTTTGGCAATTTATGTTCCTTTAATTTCAGAAATTTCCCTTCGATTTTTTAAATCTTAAGTTTAGATTGAAAGAGACTCAGTATATACTACTGATATTTTCTTGAAATGACGTTTTTGCTAATTTATGGGATTATAAATCTGGAGTCTAACGATCTCAGTTCTCTTTTACATACCTTTAAAATTCTTTGTAGAAGATGTGAAATTTTTTTTTAATTGTTAATTTATTGAAGTTCTTTTCAATTAAAATATTTTAAAGAAAGCAGTTTAAAGCAAAAAGAATAAATAAGTATTTTAAAT
The DNA here is from genome assembly GCA_026289955.1 of Argiope argentata. Taxonomy (NCBI): domain Eukaryota; kingdom Metazoa; phylum Arthropoda; class Arachnida; order Araneae; family Araneidae; genus Argiope; species Argiope argentata. The sequence continues at coordinate 3,336,423 of JAOUZG010000273.1, forward strand.
GTGAACATTATAAATTATTTCTTGATAAATTCTGAAATCCACAAAATTTTAACAAACGAAGCATTTTTTTTCTTTACCTCATTGCCAACTATAATATTTGATGATATCTAAACAAATGTATTGATATATACGTGATGCAAGGCTTTATATACTCTTTTATAAAATTTAAAAAAAAGTATTTAAATTCGCATGAATATATGTGCATCTTTCTCAAAATATTTTTAAAAATCAATGAAAAAAATTTATCATTGGCAATTAATTTAAAATGATCCTTTAAATTTTAAAACAGCTTAATAAGCCATAATTCTGACTTTAAAAACTGGGAAATCCTTCAGAGTAACGGAATTCTCATGCTAACCAGGCATAGAAAATTTAGTTATGAACTTATTAAATCGCTTCAATCGTAGATATTTAGTAATTATAGTATTTATATCCAGTTAAGAATAGATATAAATACTTACTAATTTTGTTTGAAGCATTGAATATCGGCAGAAACTTGTTTAAAAACAGAAATTAGTATTTTTCTGTGAAGATGAATGCGGAAGAAATCTAGTTTTCGTAAGATTAGTCAAGCTGCGTATAGCTTCCAGCGATGGGGAGAGTTGACTCATTGTGAAATAGGAAGCTCACTGAGTGTGATCAAAAGTCCCACCACCGGCCACCTGCCCCAACTATTTGTGTGTGTGTGGTGGTGGTGGTGGTGGGGGGTCTGTTCCTGGAAAGAGCATCAGATGGTAAGGGACTTTTCAAAGGCATGATTGACATTTGCTTCGAGAGCGTCCATTGGAAAGATCGTATCGATTGTTACTTTCTATCGTGATCCAAGACCTGAAATCGAAAACTCAACCAGTAAGAACGTGTCAGTGATTTGAATCACACCCATATTTGAAATGTATTGATCACTGATATTTGTGACTTTTTGATATGGGTTACGCAATAACCGTTTAAAAAATATTCGTCATCCCTATCTGACAAATAGGCAGCTATGTTTTTTCCCCTTGTAGAATCGTGTATTCCAGAGGATATTTTAAGAGTTTGGTTAAGAAATTATTCTGTAAGTGAAGAAAATAAATCTTATAGTGCAAGATTAGCTCAGTTATTAAACTTTCTTCGGGCTGAGGTAGAGGGTGAAGAAAGAATCACTCTTGCAAAGACAGGTATTGAACAAAGTGATACCTATAGAAAAATTCAAAAGGATCGGGAAGATAATGTCATTCCAACTGCGAGCAACTTATTTTCGGGAACAAAAGAAACAAATATTAATAAATTGATAAGCTGTATATTCTGTGGAAAATCACATCAAAGTAAAGATTGTTTTAAAGCACAGAATTTAAGTCATGAAGAAAAAATAAAAATTTTGAAAGAAAAAAAAAATGTTTTTCATGTTTAAAATCGAAGCTTAGTGCTAAAAATTGCAAAAGTAAAATTCAGTGTGTGTTTTGTGGAAGGAAGCATCACATTATTTGTTGTCCAGAATTTAAACAGAAATCAAGAGTAACTGTCGAGTGTAAACAAGAAAATGATGAATGTAACATCCTTGCACCCATTTGTACAACAGGAAGAGTTTTGCTTCAAACTCTAGTGGTTTCCGCTCAGCACAAAGGAAAGAAACTTCATTTACGAGCTCTGATCGATACTGGATCTGAGCATTCCTACATTTTAAAATCAACAGCAGAAGCTTTAGGAATAAAATCTGAAGCTAGTAAAAAATTAACCCATGTAGTATTTGGAGGCAGGTCATCTAATATGAATCATAAATGTTATAACATCAATGTTGAGAATCTGTATACTGGTTATAACTGTAAAATTCCTGTTTTAGATCAGCCTACAATTTGTGGATCTATACCTAGTGTACCGAAAGGGCCTTGGTTATCAGAATTAGCTGAAAAGGGAATTCATATCACAAATGTTAATTGTGTGAACTCTAAGATTGATCTTTTGATAGGTTCTGACTTTGCTGGAAATATCTATACTGGAAAAATGCATAAACTAGGATCAGACATTTTTTCGATTGAGACTTTTCTCGGATGGGTTTTAATGGGAAAACTGAAAACCAATGAAGATGAAAATTCTATTGCTGCTGTAGTTACCTCCCTTTTAATTCATAATCAAGGTATTAGAAACTTTTGGGAAATGGAGATAATTGGTCTTAGAGATCCCTTTGAATAGCAATCTAGAAGTGAAATTGATAATGCAGTGAATAATCATTTTAGGAAAAATTTGAGAAAAGATGACAAAGGAAGATATGAAGTGAAATTGCCGTGGATACAAGGCAAGAATATTCCTGAATATAGAGATATAGCCGAAAGAAGATTAGAAAGAGCTACATCAAAGTTAAAATTGGAAGGAAAATACGATGCTTATGATATGGTGTTCCAGGAGTGGTTAGAAAAGCAAATAATAGAAAAAGTACCACCTGAAGAACTATCTAAATATGGTTGCTACTTGCCGCATAGAGGAGTTTTCAAGGAAAATTCAACAACTAAAGGCCCTATCACACGGCGAAATACCGTCAGCATAAAATGAAAATAAAAAACATTTAACTCATTTTTTTAAAGTAATTTTAGAAATGAGTGAGACTAAATAGTGTAATGCCTTAGAATTTACCAATATTTATCAAATGAAGAATCCTATTTGATGAATTATTTTATAATTTTGAACTGATATGGGAAAATAAAAATTATTTAAAGGAATGATAAAGACAAATTGAGTTCAATATACATTCTCAAAAATTATTTTTTAAAAAATAAAAAGGAAGGGAAAAACATTCAATCAAATTTAAAAGAGCAAAAAATACTTCTTATTCAATATGGTGGTAAAACATTTAAATCCTGTTTTTATTTTTAATTAAAATTCAAAAAAATATGTTCTTGGTGAATTTTTTATGTCCCAGAATCAATTTCTTGCCATATTTCAAATTCCTAACTTTAATTATTTGTACTTCACATACACACAGTAGTTTTTATTTTTATATACACAAAACCTAAAATTTGTCGAGATGGATCCAACGAATATCAGTTTTCATATAGACAAAAATCATTAGATTTCAAAAGTTATTTAATTTTGTTTTAAATTTATTGGCACTCCTCTTCTGTTTTATTTATCAATTTTTATTTTATTTGCGCTTTTCCAGAAAAATAAGAACTTTTAAGGTACTTAAAATTGATTTTAAAATTTCAGCATTATTTATGATGGTATGCTTGCTTAATTGAATTACATCCACAAATCATTTTTCTTTTCAATATATTTTTGTTTTAAATTTAATATTGATAAGATACATTTATAAGAATTTATAAAATACAAACACAAAAGCAGCATTTTTTTATTGCTTGTCATTATTACTACAAAAATAATTACAAAACTGTTACTAAGAAAAATTAAAAAGTTTCCTTATTTTATAGAATTCATTGCTACTAATTTTGATAAATTAGTAGCAATTGTCATTATTACTACAAAAACTACTACTAACTTGTCATTATTACTACAAAAATAATTACAAAACTGTTACTAAGAATAATTAAAATGTTTTATTATTTTACAGAATTCATTGTTATTAATTTTGATAAAAACATTACAATTAGTTGAATGGTACGATAAATATTTACAATAAATAACAAAAAGATTGATGCTATTAGAAATGAAAAAGGCATTCAAAGGAAAAAATGGCTTGAAAAGTATTTTCAAATTCGATAAATGTACAACTTGTCTCATTTTACAATCCTTATTATATTCATTGTATTAAGCATTCAAAAAATTAAATTTGAAGCAGAAGTGATTCAATTCCAATAAATTCAATAATGTGTCAATAGAATGGCAATTTATTAAAGCAATGGAATTTCGTAGCATTGACTTCGTAATCTACATATCTACAAATACCAAGATAGTTTGAATTTAAAAAAAAATTACAACTATTATTGCAACCATGGGCTTTTGCATTCATTAAAAGTTAATGGGATCACTTAAAAAAATTATCTCGGATTTAATTATAAATTCAAGCAACCTCTTGACTAGAATCCCACGAATTATGAAATGAGAAAATTACTGATATTCACTAAGTAGGAGAAACGAATAAAAAGTGATAAATACACCATAAAGGCCCTATCACACGGCGAAATACTGTCAACACTTTCGTCGAAAGTTGTCGATTTGTGCCCGCAGGCAACCGGTCCAGCAAGATTTCCGTCATCGTCAACTTTTTTTAACCGGCTTGAAAATGTCCACGATAATGAGGGAAATATCGTTTGCAAACGAAACTTAACCAATCATGTGAAACTTTTCTGTGACGTAGTATGCCAAGAATGGCATCGGTTGGCCCTACTTTACGACTGAAAATGCATGCATTTAATGTTACATATTACTAAATACTAAAAATAATTTCGACAGAATGAAAAAAGCGAAGTAAAACTACAGTATCTTTTCCCCATTCAATGGAACAAATTATTGCCCCCCACTTTAAAAAAACTGACACTACCGTATGGGGAATAGTTCTATAGAAGAATCTTCGAACTTGTGATGGAATCTTCAGATATTCAACAGGATATTTTTAAGTAAATAAAAAAAAATTAATTCTGATGTGAATTGTTTTCTTTTTGTGAAATATATTTGACCATATTCAGTCTTTATTTATTCAAATAATAGTATAATATTTAGATTATAGTCATTCTTTAAATAGTTTGTTAACAGCTTCAATATAATTTAAAAATTTTAACTCCAATGTTAGAGTGAAAAATATAATAGTGATTTTAAATTTTAATACTTAGATGTTCCTGCAATGTTGCAGAAATATAAAACATATTTGGTTTTGACAAAAATATAAAAATGATCATATTTTTATCATTGGCAAAAAGCTGAATCACCTCTTGTATGATAGACAATAAAATTAGGGCTTCTTTTTCCACATTTTTTCTTTTAAATTTTACAAATTAACAGTTAATTTAGAATGATATTTCTGATTATATATTTGCATTGAGAAAGATGCATAGAATGGCCACACATTTGGAGATGGTCAGACTAAAAAACAAATGTTTTATTGCTTCTTATTCCTGATGTAATGTGGAGGGCTTTTTTTAAATTTTTTTTTTGGGGGGGGCAATTTGAAAATTTAAGAAAAACTTGTTTTTTAATATTTATGTAAAAATAAATGAGGTGTTAATAATTTAGCTTTGAAAAAACTAAGAAAAATGCAATAACATATTTTGGGAAAATTATTTTTGATTATTATTATTCAATGAAAATTATTTAACGATTCCTATTTTTCACAAATACTGGTAATAAATCCACAAAGATTTTTTTAAAAAGTTCTGTAGTTTCAAATAAAATGAAAACAAAACATTTAACACATTTTTTTAAAGAGTAATTTTAGAAATGAGTGAAACTAAATAGAGTAATGCTTTAGAATTTATCAAGTGAAGAATCCTATTCAATTAATTGTTTTATAATTTTGAACTGGTGTGGGAAAATAAAAATTATTTAAAGGAATGATAAAGACAAATTGAGTTCAATATACATTCTCAAAAATTATTTTTTAAAAACAAAAAAAAAGGGAAATAACATTCAATCAAATTTAAAAGAGTAAAAAATACTTTTTATTCAATGATATGGTGGTAATGTTTTTAAATCCTGTTTTTATTATTAATTAAAATTCAAAAAAATATGTTCTTAGTGAATTTTTTATGTCCCAGAATCAATTTCTTGCCATATTTCAAATTCCTAACTTTAATTATTTGTACTTCACATACACACAGTAGTTTTTATTTTTATATACACAAAACCTAAAATTTGTGGAGATGGATCCAATGAATATCAGTTTTCATATAGACAAAAATCATTAGATTTCAAAAGTTATTTAATTTTGTTTTAAATTTATTGGCACTCCTCTTCTGTTTTATTAATCAATTTTTGTTTTATTTGCACTTTTCCAGAAAAATAAAAACTTTTAAGGTACTTAAAATTGATTTTAAAATTTCAGCATTATTTATGATGGTGTGCACCTTTTAAGCTTGCTTAATTGAATGCACATCCACAAATCATTTTTCTTTTCAATATATTTTTGTTTTAAATTTAATATTGATAAGATACATTTATAGGCATTTATAAAATACAAACGCAAAAGCAGCTTTTTTTTTTGCTTGTCATTATTACTACAAAAATAATTACAAAACTGTTACTAAGAAAAATTAAAAAGTTTCATTATTTTACAGAATTTATTGTTACTAATTTTGATAAAAACATTACAATTAGTTGAATGGTACGATAAATATTTACAATAAATGACAATAAGATTAATACTATTAGAAAGGAAAAAGACATTCAAAGAAAAAATTGCTAGATTCGATAAATGTACAACTTTATTTTTAAATTCGATAAATGTACAACTTGTCTCATTTTACAATCCTTATTATATTTATTGCATTAAGCACTCAAAAAATTAAATTTGAAGCATAAGTGATTCAATTCCAATAAATTCAATAATGTGTCAATAGAATGGCAATTTATTGAAGCAATGGAATTTCATTGCATTGGCTTCGTAATTTACATATCTACAAATCCCAAGATAGTTTGAGTTTTCAAAAAAATTACAACTATTATTACTACTATGGGGTTTTGCATTCATTGAAAGCAATGCCCGGAACCTAGTTTAGCTTTAGTATTAGCTTTTGTATTTAGTTTTATTTGTATGGCAACAGTTTTGATTGTTTGATTTTATAATTTTCGAATAAAGATGTTATGCCGTTTTTAACTATGGAGTCAGTTTGGATGATTTAAGGAAATGTATAGACAAAATGAGTATCATTTAATGTCATTACTAACAATAATATATTAAATTTCTAAATTTATTGTTACAAGTTATTTTCCACTTCTTGATATATAAAACAAATTGAGTTTTGTTACTTAACAGATTATTTAATAAAAAATCTATAAAAATATGAACTGTCTTAATGCATAAAATAAAACTGTATTTCAACTCATGTTTTATTGATAATTTAAGTTCTTTTGTTCAAATTAGTCATACGTAAATTATGACATAAATGTAAATATTCTTCTTGTCAGTAAATAAAGAGTTCAGATTCTTTGGAAGAGGGGTATGTTTTCTGAGTTGAGTTTCTTTTTTATTTACTCAATGAGGAGAAGTGTTGGTGTTTTTAATTGAGCTATCAACAATTGCTATTATTTCATAGATTATGTCAATCGATTTAGATTGCAGGATTCTAGATGGCAAAATATTAGACTTGAAGAAAAAGAATAAATTTTCTTACGAATTGCAGTGATTTTAATGGATAATGACGTTTCATTTTTAATGTTTTGAAGATTACATGTGAATAGATTATGTGTTTGAATTTGAGATTTGAATACAAATTTTTTGAATCCATAAGCTTTTAAACATCAACAAATAATTTAATTAAAATTAAATACTATCAAATAATGATTTGACATTTTTACTTTTAATAAAATATATAATTACAAGTTTTAAGTATGCACATCAGTTGAAAATAATGTTTTGCAAAAAGCGTAATCTGCCCCTGAATATCCTATAATAAAAACTATTCTACCCACAATATATTAAGAAATTACTGTGTTCTGATTGCATCTGTTTATTAAAAACTAACCATTTCATATTCAACTATTAAAAGCAAACTAAATAACAATTTCAATTTTTTCTTATTGCCAGTTCATTTAAAAGTTAGTTGTTCAGGATCATTAACCTTTGCAAGTTGATCACTTTTGGTAATATTAACTAGAAATATAAACAAAATCTTGAAAAACAAGCAATGTGATGGAACTTGTAAATAAATTATATCTAAAAAAACTTAGGGTAAAGAGATGGTTAATTTCACCCATCGCACGAAAGCAATCTTTATATTTAGAAAACGGGGTCAGTTTGATTGTCTGATAAGTATCCAATCATCTCAATAATTCAATCTCTTATTTATATGAACATTAAACGAATAAATTTTCCAAGTGGTAATGCTAGGTTTTTTATAAATCTTCATGTAGTTTTTCCGACATGTAAAGTCATATGTTAAAAAAATACAGTTTTAAAAATAATACAACCATATTATTGGTGGTACAGAAAAATTACTAATGTAACAACTGCAATGATTGTAGAAAACATTATTTAGGCCAGTTACTGTGGTTACTGAATGAATAAATTAAAAAGTTTCCTGTTTCAAGGACTTCTATTAATATAAATAAAGAATTGGCTTTTAGCACCCTGAACAGGTACAGCAAATCTGAGAAATGTCCTTTAAATCACAAGGCAGCTTTAAGTGCAATCATTTTCAATGTGTAAAAACGAATTGCAGTGATTTCAGATTATGATTATCTCTTTTTTACTGTTTCAAGGATTATGTGTGAATTCATGAATATGTTTGAACATGTACGTTTATTTTGGTGCGACATGGACACAGAATTCATGTTTATGAATGACAACGGCCATCTTCACTTTGCAAGCATCGTAAACAAATACCTTCGATTGGAGAATATCACCTGTATTGACCAGCCAGCATTCTAATAGGACTTGAATCCAGTAGAGCATATGTGGGACATGCTTGACCGATGAGTAGCAGCTTATCAACTACCTCCTATATGTGTACCGGAACTTCAGAAAATATTGCTTGATGAGTGGTGCAATATTCTTCAAGATCAGATCGATAATTTGATACTCACCATGCCTAGGCATTGTATGAACTGTATTGCATTGTCTGGAAGACATACGATGTATTAAACATCATACAAACCATGTAATATTGGGGTTTTTTTAAACATTTTTTTTTTCTAATTTGCTCTTGGGAGCAGAAATTGCATATTTTTATTAATGATATAAAACATATAGCATCTTTTTTTGCTCTATTCTTTTTATTTAATAAATAGTCTTCATAAATAAGTCACTTGTTTTGCTCCTGACTTTTACTTTTCCTGAACTTGCATTATCTTTAATTTATGTACATGAGTGTAGATGAATCACATTTTGTTTATAATTTTATCATCAGAAACTTAATTGTGCCTTAAATCTTGAACCAAATTTGTCAATTGGTTGTCCATTTGTTAATCTGTATATTCTTTTATATGTGAATGCAGCAACTCAAAAATTAAAATACATATATAAATAAAATTTGGTATTTCTCTTACTGATCCAAACTACAGATCTGTATTGAAATTTAGACTGAATGAGTTGAAAAGAAGACATCCCAAGTTCATTCTGAGCTTTCAATATGTTATGAAACACAGTTTACTGAATCAATATATGTTGAAGCTGACCACGTTTATGCAGATTTTGTTGTGCTCTGGAATGACTTGCAAATTCCAACTCCATATTATATTCATGGCATGTGAATTTTAAGATATATATATATATATATATATATATATATATTGTTGAAGTATAAGAAGTTGTAAAGAAAACATTTTCATGGTATTATACAGAACATTAATCAATCTGTGATGGATTACTTTCCAAAAGTTTTATAGTATATCTTTAAGGTTACTATTTTCCAAACAAATGAGGTTATCAGATACAGATTTATATGAAATCTATCCACATTGTTACATTAACTGTTCTCTGGCTGATTAGCTTCATAAAATACCATAGTCACTGTCTACAATTTCTTTTTATATGATAGAAGTAAATAACATGTATATGTCTTCATGTTAAACAATTATAATCATTTGAAGGCCAATAAAACTTGTAATATTAAGAAAGTGATACCAGAAAGTCTTAAAAGAACTGCATATTAAATATCTGTGACCTTTGCATTTGAAATTCCAAATTATATTTCCTGTTCAAGTTTCAAATGCATACAACAATTACATATTTTAAAATTTTTTGCCTCATTTTGTGCAGTATTAATTCACATAATATTAACTTTTTATCTATAAATGGCTAAAAACAGTTGAAGGCATACAAATTTGTATCTATAAACATTATCATTCTCAACATTTACATCCAACTATAATCATTCTATTTTATAACATCATAAAGGCTATTTTGTAACACAACTAATTTTAAATTGCTACCAATTAATGCCTAAACTGACACCTTCTATCCAAATTTTTGCCCCACACTAGCAGAAAGGTGTTAGGCTCAAAATATTAGACTTCACCTGCAACAAATGCATATATACCATAGATTTCTAATAAACTGTACTCGTACCTGGAGGCCTTTTGTTCCAAAATTAATATATATAAAATTTGAGAAAGTAAACAGTTAATTACAGGTTATCATGAATCATGATAAAAATAAACAAAGTGGCTTTGAATATGAAGTTGATTACATTATGTACATCTATTTTATAATTTTTCAAATGAATTACAATATAAAAGTTATTTGATAAGTGTTTTTTAAAAATAGTACTTCAGAATCAAGCAGTTAATATATCATGCTTAAAACAGAACATAAAATTTAAGTGATATATGTATACAAAATAATATTAAAATGTTTAAATTATAGCCAAATCTGATTGTTTTTTTTATCTGATCAGTAGAATATTTTGGATATGTGATAGTATAATCTGCAAAACAATAAAAAGTTCAAATATATATATATATATTTAAAACAAAGGATTTTTTTCCTGTTACCTAAGGGACAATTCAGAAAATCTTATTACTTGCATAAATTTTAATCAATAAATAAGAAAACACATTGGACAATAATATAAATCAACTGCATGAAGTGGTTATAATCCAGCATCATTTAAATAGATGGCGGTAACCACTTCTATTGTAAGAAACAATATAATTAAATAATATAACAATAAAATTTTTAATTCAGTAGGTAATTAATCCTCTATTATACCTTTTAGCAGCTTATGCAGAGTATAATTTTGTAAATGTACAGAATTATTTATATTAAACATTTTTTATCAGCTTTATTTTGGTCTCGTCTTCAAACTAAATTAAAAATAATAATAACCCTACTTTGACTAAGTTAATACTATGGATTAAAATACCAAATTTAAATGTAAATTTTAAAGAATTTTTGTGGTTTAAATGCTCATTTAATTTATTCCAAAATCTATACTACTATTATAAATGTGAAAGTTTGGATGGATGATGGGGTTCAAACACGCCAGAATGGCTGAAGGAAATTCAATGAAATTTAGCACATAGATAGAATTATAGTCTACTGAAGAACATAGGCTAATTTTTATTCCAGTTAATTGAGTGGTTAATTTTTTATAAATTAAAAACTAACTTTTCAGCCCAAAAATAAAAACTGAAAACATCTGCCTGAGCTTTTTGAATTGTTTGTTTTTATTTTTCTATTTCCAGTGTTCTTTTAATATTATCTTACTATTCTAAAGGAATATTTATTAAATTTTTTTCTGATGCTGTTCTTGTGTTAATATAATTCGTTATTTCCTATTCATTTCTCCTGATTTTTTTCTTGCTGTACTTATTTCTTTTGCCTATTTTCATCATTTTCGATTAAATTTTTTAGTGCATTCCATATTACTGCATTTATTGATAATTTTTTCTATTTTCCGTTAATTTGCTGCAATGGGCATCAAAACCTTGTGATTGTGATTTCGCTAAAATTTGGAGGCAAACTATATTTTGGGCAAAAATGAATGAATATATATTAAAACAACTCCGCTGTGTGTTTTTGTAATTAAATTGTATTTGTGTTAGCTATATATTATTTATATATGCTTATAATGGTATGTTTCCGTTAGCAAATAATTTAGAATTCCGCCAAATTTTTTCAAATTTCTTTGGCGATTGTTCGTTTGCGCCCGACAAACGGAAAAGTAACTTATGGTTTTAATAACATAACATTTTCCGCCCACACTAATGATGTTAGATCTAACGGTTATTTCAAAAGATTCCATTTATTTTTGTAGTGTATGATAAATTTAAAATTAAACATTGTTAATTAATAGATCTTTTGATTCCTTCAGAAGTGCTTTTGAATGAAAATAAAACAGATGAATTAAAACTAAAATTTTCTAATCTGCATTGCGCAACCCCAACTGGTGCTTAAAATTCACGTCTTTGCGTTGCTCTAATTGACGTTGAAAATTTGTGCATGCATAGGGTTTCGATAACATTTTAGACTACCAGTTCTCACATATACACATCAAAATTTCCATGTGTACGAAGTCGCAGGTAAGAGCTAATATATTATGAAATTGAATCCCTCATAGATAAATACACATTTTCTTTTTTAACAGTAATATATTAACTTTCAATTTTATTAACTGTTATTAACTGATATTACATAAATATTTATTTATTAACTGAAATTACATAAATATTTATTTTTCAGATTTATTTGTATAACATTCCATATAATGCTACATTTTTGTAAATCAATTAGATTATGTAATCAATGTTAAAAATTTATGAAAAATGAGTAACAAAATGAAAAAAAGATGTTTCTAATTGACATTTATTTAGATTAATAAGAAGCTGATATACAGTGAGAGGAGATAAGAGTTTCCCCTCCAAAAATATACATCTATTAAAGATACAAATACTGCACAATCTACTAATGAAATTAACATCAACTATATAACTAATGAAAGAAAACAGAGGATTTAAGAAAAAAAAATTATAACAATATCAAAGCATTAAATGATTTTTAAATTAATTTGTAGGGCAAATAATAGGTTAAGTAACATTTTTGTTAAACGAGATGAATATGAAACCTTTTTATGTATACATTTACACTGTATCGGACAAGTATTAAGAAATACATTATATATATATATATGCACAAACTGATAATAAAACTAAATATTCACACCCTACATATAAAAAAAATCTTGTTTTTACAGATAAGTTCATCAAGCATAAAGAATATGAAAGTATAATTTTTTTTTGAAATTGCCATAGTTTGAAAAATAATATTCTTTACTGCCACATATTAATAGTGTAGTGTACATTATTTTACAACCATTTTTTTAAAATTATTATTTAAAAGAATAAAACATTGCATATTTTGAAGAATTTTATAAGCATTCATAAAAAAAATTATAACACTAGATTTACAAAAAGAATATCATCACAGTTAATGTTATATAAATTGATGTATACCTCTTATTTGTTAAGCTTTTGCTCTGCGAAATATCTTTTTTATACACTCACTGTAAACAAAAACGAATAAGACCAAAACAAAAGATATTTCTTTAGGCTGCATGCAGAGAGATTTGTTCTACAAATTTTATAAAAGTACATACTTGCATAACTACATATATAAGGGAGAAATAACAATTTAATACCAAACTCAAGAATTTCTGGAAAAGTCTTTCTTCTACATATTCTGCTTTTTATGAACACATACACAATAAAGCAATGCTTAAATAATTATGCTTTCTTATAAGCTAAAAATATCAAGTAATGCAAATTTAATTGTGCATTTCAATTAACTTTATTTTAACTTCATATGCTTATATTTAGAAGAAGCAGTAAATCGCTCAACAAATTCAATCAGACTTTTTTCTTGTAACTTTAAAGTAGCAGGATCGCGTTGATTAACCTTGTAATTACAAGGCTCAAAAGATGCCAAAATCAAATTAAACAAATCATTTTTTGGTAAATAATCTGCTAATACATTATTGATATCTGGATTTAAAGTCATATGTTCACTTTCTTTTGTATCTGTATCAGCAGTGGAAATCTGAACATTGCTCAACATACATCTCAAACTGTATACTTGTAATTTATTTTTTAATTTCTCTGTTATAACATCATTATAATGACGATAGTTATTACTAGTTATAACTTCAAATGATCTTTCTGTGAATAATTTCATACCCTTTGAATCTTTATACAACGATTCAGGAGGTACATGTTTTGACTTAATAAACTGAAATAATGTAACTTCATCACTTATCTTTTCTTCTTTCATTTTAAGGATTTCTCTGCCACACTGATTCAAATATGAACAAGCCCTAAGATAATTTTGCATTCCCTCATAAGACTGCAAATCAATAACTTTTGAATAGTCGTCTTCGAAATCTTTCAATAAACCATATTTAATCAACGCTTTTACACTTGTCATATCTTTTAGTAACATAGCACTGCATAAGGGTGTAAGATCATTCCTTATCTCCTTAAAAGAAATACTAGCATTATTCATAATCAGGCATTTAATAAGATCAACGTTCTTACTTTCAACGGCATAATGTAAAGGAGTAAATCTGTCATAATCCTGTGCATTCACATCGCATGCACGATCAATCAACGTTTGCACTGAATCGGCTGATCTGCCTTCAATAACAGCTAAATGCAACGGAGTTCGGAGAGCTACAGTTCTCTCTTTCCCCTCTTTCTCTTTAGCTCTAAATCCGAAAGGATCGCGAGATATATATGCAATTATTGCTTTGTTTGAGATAGCACCCAAATCTTCATACATTGTATGATTAATGGCGGAAACAAAGAAGCAGAAAAAAGCGGTTAAGTAGTGCTCCAAAGATTCAGCTCCGAGGGAAAAAGAAGGGAGAAAATTGTGAGGGAAAAATAAAGGGAAAAGTTGCGAGGAAAAATACTAGCGTTTCAATCCCAACGTATATCCCTATGGGATGGACGAATCCATCAGTAACTGTACTTTTCGTAGGTAGGAACTTTGGACTGAGAGGGGCACCAGGGATAAACGTTGGCTTTTAAATGTTGAGTTGTATCACAACACTTTTCCCGGCGAGTTGGGAAAGAATGATGTCTTTTAACTTAAAACTTATTTTATCAGTAAACATTTTACTTATTTAGTGGATATTTAATACAAGTTTTGTGGTTTTTATGTATTTAGTGGCTTTTTACTTGTTTTCTACTGTTGTTTTTTTATTATTTCTATTACTACAAAAATTTAAAATTAATAATAGTAAAGGATAGAGCATTTTTATAATATATGAAAGAAATTTCTCTGATTAGAAGAAAAAGCATGATTACAGGAAAAATTATGATTAGTTTTTGAAGTAAAGAAAGCTATCTTGTGCTTTTTAATATTTGTAAAACATTAAATCGACAATAAAGCTTAAATAAACCCATCTCCTCTTATTCCTTTTCTCAAAAAAAAAAAACATTGAAAGCCTTTTAATGTAATTTTATTAACATTCATTTAATATTATCAAAAATCTTATGACCGTCGAAATTATGTATTAGAATGTACACAAAAATTCCGCTTCCATTTATTGTGAACACAGCATCGTTTAATGTTATCAGTTTTGAAGCAAATGATAAAGCGATCCGTCATTAGTAAACAGAGATTCACATTCGTGGAACTCTTTGCCCTTTTCTAAGAAAACATTTGTACGCGATGTCATTTCCCCCATCCTATGGGGATTCACATTCTTTTGTCTGGATAAAAGCGACATGGGTTGGAGAAATCTATTGAACTGACATACACTGAATATATAGTTGATTTTTCTTGCGACTGAGTTATGAAAGAAAAATGGATTAAATAAAAAGATAACTTAATAAAATATGTGAGTGTTAAAAGACAAAAATGAAAGCCTTAACAGGTATGAAAGTTACTTAAAACGACTTATAGTACATAAAAATTCTCAAAGCCTGTTTTTAAAATTTTAAAAAAAGTATTATTTTATTTTTTGAACAAGACCAAACAATAAACGTTAATGATTCCAACGAAGACAAATATATTGAAGGAAGCCCTTTCATAAAAATCAAGATGAGTCCTGTATTTGATATTTGAAAAAAAAAAAAAAAAAAAAAAAACGGTGTAACACCGATAAATAAGCTTTGTTAAGAAGTTGTAAAAATATGCAACCAATAGGTGGCGCGCACGTAGTGTGTTGCCCCACCGAAAGCAAGCATAGCTCAGTAGTGTACGAGTAGCCGTGAATAAAAGTGTGAACTATTGGAAGATGCGAGTATCATTCTTTCCTTTGAGTATTAATCCAAAATCCGAGCCAGTTACTCTTGTGATAGAGTCCAAGCTTCAAAAATCAATACAATTAGAAACTTTATAGGATTGAATCAGCAAGGAACAAATCTTAACAAGAAACAATTGAATTTCTTCATGCAATTCATTTATTGTTATGAACCAATCAGCATTATAAAAATTATATCCCGAAATGATCATATTAACAGATAGCTACTGTACATCAATATATACTGAATGTCAAATAATTAATCGAATGTAAAGTTAATTAATCGAAAGTTATATTTAAAAATCTATAATTCTCGAAAGACTAATATTTTAAAAGTGATTTTTTGACTGGCTAACAATTATTTAATTTAGTTAAAATAAATATATTTTTAATAAATATTATATGTATTTGGTACATTATATTACGTTTCTCCCTTCATGAAAAAAAGTGATGAATAAATTAAATAAGAATGTATCATAAAAATATATATTGAGTTTTTTTAATTGAAAAATTTAAACATCATTACCATATCAACTTTTCTCTGCTATTTCAGCTTTTCAGCTTTTCTCTGCTATTTCTTTCTATGACATAAGAGAAAATAAAAAGTTATGTATTATTGAACAAAAAAAAATAATAAATGGATACATACAAGGATACAAGGAATATGGTTAGAGGCCCCGGCGCCCGAAGGGAGCCATCCCCGATCGGCAAAAGTCCAGAGTTACGTGGTTTGTTCTGAAGTGCGGGAAATTTTCCGGGATGAGCTTTCAGTAGTAATGAGCTTTCAGTAGTCGTAGCTGCAGGTGAACGCATATTTCCAATAGTTATTCAAATTTGAGTTTAAGAGTTAAAAAATTCATTTAAAATGGAGCCTTTAAAAACGAAAAAGAAAGTTTTGAAAACTGCATTGACAAGGCTTGAAAATAAAGTGGTATCGTCAATAATTGATGATGTAGATTCAGCAACTGTGTTATTATATAACTCTAAAATCAGTGAATTACACAATGACTTTAAACTGTTATTTGACTCTATTTTCTTAACGTGCAAACCAGATGAATTAGAGGAATTCATCAATGAGAAAAATATCATAGACGATTCTATAGACGAATTAAGATTAAAAGATAACCGGCAAATAAATAAGAAATCTGATCCTGAACATTCTTCAGACGTTGATCACGTTCTATCAGAAGTGAAATTGCCGACCCTTTCTATCCCGAATTTCAACGGTAAAATCGAAAACTGGATAATGTTTAAAGACATGTTTACTGCAAGCGTAATTCAAAACAAAGTAATCTCTAATTCTATGAAGTTACAGTATCTAAAAGCGAGTTGCAGAGATGAGGCTTTAAGAGTAATCAATTCCATATCTATTTCTGATGCTAATTTTAATATTGCCTGGAAACTTCTAGAAGATAGATATTCGAATAAAAGAGAACTATTAAATTCCATCATCAAAAAACTTCTACATCACTCTAGTATTAATGAATCATCGAGTGCCATCCTAAATTTAATCGATGTAACAAATGAATGTGTTCGATCTCTAGAAGTTCTAAATTATAAAGTTGAGAATTTATCAGAAACCATTATCGTGTTTTTAATTGTCGAAAAGTTGGATAAATCAACTCGTTATTGGTGGGAAAAAGAACTGACTAATTTCGAAGAATTTGGTACTTTAAATCAACTGCTTTCGTTTTTGCAAAACCAAGCGAGAACCCTTCAAAACAGTAAAATAAAAGAAAAAGAAATTAAAAAGAGTCATAACTTTCAAAATAAAGTTACGACTATGCTTTCTACATCTAATGCTAAAAACTTAAAATTTAAATGCGTAAAATGCCAGAGTCAAGATTTTCATGGACTTTACAGATGTCCTGAATTTCTCAATCTTTCCGTAAAAGATAGATGTGAATTCGTGAAAAAACATAATCTTTGTTTCAACTGTTTAAAATCTCATGCAGTACGAAATTATGCGTCTACTTTCAGGTGTCAAAAATGCTCCAAGAAGCATTCCACATTGCTTCATTTCGAGAACGAGAAACTAAACATTAGCGAAATTGGGGATAGAAACGTTCAAGGCCGCGGAGAGATGAGTCATCGAGTCTCAATCCAAACGCCGTGAGCTTTGATTTGTGCAATGATCGTAGTATATTTTCCGGAGCAGCTGTGAAAGTAAGAGATGAAAAAAAAAAAAAAAACCGGTGGTACTTTCAACTGCGATTATATTCGTTAAGGATCGTTGCGGAAATCTGAAAAAGGCCAGATGTTTGATAGATTGTGGCAGTATGTGCTCGATGGTAACCATTGAGTTAGCAGATTTATTGCAAATAAAAAAAGAAAAAATATCCGTAGCAGTATCCGGTTTAAATAGTGCCAAAATAAATGTGAACTCTAGAGTTAGCGCGGTAGTGTCTAACGGAAGTGACTTTGAGATAAAATTAGAGTTTTTATGCGTACCCAAAATTTGTAATATGATTCCAATTGATTCGTTACAAATTCCAAAAGAGAATTTACCGAGTAATATTAAACTCACCGATCCTGAATTTTACCGCCCAGGTAACATAGATATGCTTTTAGGTGCAGAGATATTCTATCAACTCTTGAGATCCGGGCAAATTCAAATGCCCAATTCTGAGATAATATTTCATAATTCAGTGTTTGGCTTTATAGCCACCGGTAGTGCTTCAAATTCCAAACCTCAAAATATACAACAAGCTCATTGTGGGCTTATTTATGATTGTAGTGACATAGGAAATGAAATCCAAAAACTTTGGGATCTCGAATCAGTAGGAGTTAAAGATGATCCTAATTGCAATGAGGTTGATCAGTCTTTAAAGACATTTGAAAAAACCGTCTGCTACAAAAATAATCGTTATGAGGTTGAAGTACCATGGAAAAGGAATTGGAATGAACTTAATGATAATTACAGTGTTGCAAAAAAGAGGCTAGATTCCCTTGGGCGGAGTTTTAAGAAAAATCCTGATCTAAATTTGCAGTATCGTGAAACCTTTCGTGATTATGAGGAAAAGGGCATAATAGAAAAGGTGACCAATCCAGAGAAGCTTACGAACAAACCAGTCTACTATTTACCTCATCAGCCAGTGTTTAGAGATGATAGTTCAACCACAAAAATGCGTATTGTTTACGACGCGAGTTCAAGTCAAAGCTTTCAACACTTGAGTTTAAATGACTGTCTTTGGCCTGGCCCAAACTTGAATTCCAATATATTTGACATTCTAATAAGTTTCAGACTGAACAAAATCGTAATCACATCTGATATTGAGAAAGCTTTCTTACAGTTATTGCTAGCTGAAAAAGACAGCGATGCAGTGCGTTTCCTATGGACAGAAAATGATTCACTTCAAGTGTATAGATTTAATCGTGTACTCTTCGGAGTAAGATCCATCCCATTTCTCCTTTCTGCTACAATTAAGACGCACTTGAAAAAATTCCATGAGGAGTTCCCGACCACTACAGAATGTCTGGAGCGATTTTTCTACGTAGATGATTTTGTATGCGGAGCTAGCAGATTGCAAAATGCATTGGAAATTTCTACTCAAGCTGTATCCATAATGTCCGAAGCTAGTATGGTGCTGAGAAAGTGGACAACAAATAGCGACGAACTGATGCAGTTGTGGAAACGTGAAGGTTTAAAAACTCATCTGCAGGACAATCCAATTAGTCAGAGTACCGATTCAACCAAAGTTTTAGGGATGCTGTGGGATACTGTTAAAGATCACCTGCTCGTGGGAATGCAGAGTTTAATGGATAGTCTATCGAAAAACGAGAACACGAAACGTTACCTCCTACGTGCAATATCAAAGATATTTGATCCTCTTGGTCTTCTTACTCCATTTACTATTCGTGTGAAGTGCATCCTCCAGATCTTGTGGAAGAAGAAACTCTCTTGGGACGAAGAACTGCCCCCAGAGATTCAAAAGTTGTGGTGCCAATGGATGTCTGAGGTGCCTCGTCTGCCTGAGCTGCAGATTCCCAGGTGTGTACTAGGTTGTATTGAAGAACCCACAGATGTCTTCGAACTGCATTGTTTTTGTGATTCAAGTCAAAAGACTTATGGTGTTGTCATATATACGAGAGTTGTGAAAGATTGCAGTGTTGAAGTTAATCTTCTAGTGTCCAAAAGCCGTGTTACTCCTCTTACCAAAATAACCTTGCCGAGACTGGAATTACTTGGTGCATTGCTCGCAGCTCGACTAGCAAGCAAAGTTAAGGCAATTGTCGATCTCAAAAGACCTTCTAAAGTTTTCTTTTGGACCGATTCAAAAATCACCCTTTATTGGATTAAAGGATCCAGTAAGAAGTGGAAGTCCTTTGTAGCCAATCGAGTGACTGAAATCCAGAGTCTGTGTGATACAAGTTCCTGGTTTCACTGTCCTGGCAAACAAAATCCTGCTGACCTCTTAAGCAGGGGTGTCAGTGTTGATGTTCTATTAAATAGTGACCTATGGTGGAGAGGACCTGAATTCTTGAGAGATGTTGACTTTCCAGCAAATACGGGTAATGGTGATACTTCAGTTTCACCGAGTGACATTTCCGATGAACTAAAGAAAAGTTGTGACTATTCTCCACTTACCTTTACTATCCTTAATCATAATACCTTGATTGATGATATTCTTAATATAAGTAATAACTATATGAGTATAATTCGAGTTATGTGCTATGTATTTAGATTTATATATAATGTTAAAAATAGTAAAAGACTTGCAGGTCATCTTACCATCAAAGAACTTCAACAAGCTGAAATGAGTGTAATTCAGCTGGTTCAACAAAGTGAGTTTGCAGAAGAGATTAAAAATCTCAAAAAGGCTGTTTCAGTTTCCATTAATAGTAAGATAAAATCTTTAAATTGTTTTTTAGATGAGAATGGTATTTTACGTTTTGGTGGCAGATTAACATATTCAGACCTGAGTTTAAATGAAAAACACCCACTTGTTCTGCCTGCCAAGTACCCTCTTACAGTAATTATAGTAAGATATTATAATTTAAAATATTTTCATGTTGGTTCTAATGCTTTATTATATCACATTAGACGTAAATTTTGGATTTTAAATGGTAGAAGTGTATGTAGAAAAGTTGTATATCAATGTATTTCTTGTTTTAAAAGCAAACCTGTAATACAGAGTCAAATTATGGGAGATTTACCCAAGGAACGAGTTACAACTTCATTTCCCTTTTGTTATGTTGGGATTGATTTTTGTGGACCCTTCTATATAAAGTTCAAAAACCAACGGAGGGGAGTATTAAATAAAGTGTATGTTTGTATATTTGTATGCTTAGGTACAAAAGCTATCCATTTGGATTTTGTATCTGACCTTACATCAGATGCATTTATCGCATGTTTGAAACGTTTTTTTAGTCGTAGGGGAAAATCCTCAAAAATATTTTGTGATAATGCAAAGAATTTTGTTGGTGCCAGCACTGAACTGAAAACATTGCACAAAATGGTAAGTCACCCAGATGAAACTTTAGCTAATTTTCTTCTTAGTGAAAATATTGAATGGAAATTTATACCTCCCAAATCGCCGAATTTCGGTGGTCTCTGGGAGTCTGGGGTTAAATCTTTTAAATATCATCTGAAACGTGTTATTAGTAATGCTCATTTGACTCTTGAAGAATTTCTCACTATAATTCTTGAGATTGAAAGTGTTTTAAACTCAAGACCCCTCACCCCCCTGTCAACCGAATTCGACAATTTTGAGACCCTGTCACCAGGTCATTTCCTCATAGGTAGACCTTTAACTTCAATTATTGAGTCTAGTCTCATCAATATATCAGAGAATAGACTTTCCAAGTGGAAAAAGATAACAAAATATAACCAACAAATTTGGAAGTTATGGAAAAAGGATTATCTGAATACTCTACAGCAGCGTAGTAAATGGATGTTTTCCAAAAATAATGTAAAACTAGGTGAACTTGTGTTAATAAAAGATGAAAATATGCCAAGTGTAAAGTGGCTAACTGGTAGAATATCAGAGTTATTTATCAGTAAAGATGCTAAAGTAAGAGTAGTGAATGTATTACTACCTACTGGTAAAATACTGGGTATCCGACTGGGTTCGGAGACTTTTTTTTAAAATATGCTTCAAATGCTTGTTATTATTCTAGGTTAAGTTTCAATATGTAACAGAATAATGAAAAATATTTAAAAATAAAAAATATTTTCATAACATTTTGAAAAAAAGGTAAAATTGTAGTTAAAAAACAGAAAAATTAACTGTTACGCCAACAGTAGTAGAGAAAAAAATTACAATCAGAAATCAAAAATATTTTAGAAGAACATTGTAATAATCAATATGCATGCTTTGAACTAAAATCTTTTGAATATGTATAATATATTCTGAGATATGGCTAAAACAATGATATAAACAAGAATTTTTTGAAAAAAATGTGCTCAATTTGTCTATGAATACCTGTAAAATGCCTAAAACTGCATTTATATTTTAGTTTTTAGTTCAGAGCATTAAAAATATTATACTAAACAATTTTACAAAATTTCATAAGAATATATTCATAACATATTGAGATATTGTGTTTACGGTAATGCAAAAAGTGCCAAAATTGAATTCTTCAGAAAAGGCTTTTAAAGTTTTCATTTTGAAAAAAAGCAAAATTATTATCTTTCAACAAGTCTAGAACTCTCCTGATTTATAAGTTGGACCTTCTTTTATATCATCCTTCACTGATTTATTCTTTCTAGATGCTCTTCTTTTTTTTTTTCTGGACAGTTTTACAGACACTGAAGAATGTCGAATTGAATCGGCTATTCTGTTATCATCAATGTTGATGAAACCTTTGACTTGTTCTAGCTCAATAGGCACACCTAATTTTTCAAAAACTGGTAATAAGCCAGTGTATCCAGAATTGTAAATTAAAACAGCAATATATGTACCTAAGTGAAGAGTTTGCAGTTCAACAAATGTTTCTTTGGGTACAACATTCCACAGTACACTGTTAAAACTTTCGTTACAATTCTGTGTTTTTCCATGCAGATATTTTTGCAATAATTTTTGGTCACACAGTTCCATATAGGATCCTTTTATTTTATTTATGATAGTTGATGATAGGCCTGGTTTCTTTTCTTGAAGTTCTACGCCTGAAAATCTGGCTCTCTGAAATTTACACCAACTATTTGGTCCTTCAGGGCACTGGCGATGAATGGGACTATTGGTGCCGGAACAGCAGTGAAAAAAAGAGGCAATGACGGCACTTTGCATTTTTTCCAAATTTCCCACATTACTGCGAATGGCGATTCCATAATAGTTTTGCAGTCTATCTATAAATTTATCGGTCAATTTCCCTTTTCCACTAAGCCCTTTTGTGTTCTTTTTTAATTTATAGAGATGCCCTCCAACTCCTTTTTGTACATGACCAATGCACTCAGGTTTTTTAACCGAATTCTCACCATATATATCTTTTACAGAGTCAAAACCTTTGGAATCCCCATCACCGTAATATTCACTATATACCAATTGCCGTAAACTTTCTGATCATTCAAATATTTGATAGGCTCCTACCACTTCCATATTGCCAGCAGACCCTTTATGATTAGAACATATGTGGGTTTTACTACTGTTAGTGCACCTAGAGATTTTGGTTTGACATACACGGCAGTATTGATATAAGATTTCGATATCCAAAATCTTCCCAGTATCAATAGAAATGGCACTGACACAACCATTCAATGAACTGTACCCACGACGTTGCCAAGTGCCATTAACTGAAACACCACAGCTGATTATTTCTCGGTTATTGGCCTTTTTCATATCTCTAACTTCTTTTGCAGCTGAATTCAAATTCAGTTGAGCACATGATTCAACAGTGTTCAGAAGTATTTTTTCTTGGTGACGAAATGAACACTTAGATAAAAAAGGTAAACACAGAGTTGAACAAAGTTTCTTTCCTGCAGTGTAACCACATCCTATCAACCTTAATCCAAACACAATAAATGTGTTTATACTCTTATTTTTGTTTGTTTTGGGTGTAGATGAAAAACCTTTCATGAATGGGCAATTTCTGCACTTCAAAACAAAATTTGAACACAGTCCAAACTTTGAATCCTCACTGAGATGCAAACCATTAGAGAAGCAATCAGGACAGTAAAGGACAGAAAATATATTAAATAAAACTGATAAATCAATTATGCGATTTCCTGTCAAGTTATTGTTGATATCAGTTTTCAGAATATCAACATAAGAAGAGCAGTCAAGGTTCAATTTCGCTGTACTAGCAGTAGTGACATTTGAAGTTGATGCACTCACATCATCACTTTCAGTAAATCTATTTCCATGAAAACTTCTTTTATATTGTATTTTCTTATATTCTTTATATTATTCTTATTATCCTTATTCTTTAATATTGTATTTTGTAATAGAATATTTGTATTGAAACCCTTAAGGTTTCAAGGTCGGAAGTGTTAAGAAGTTGTAAAAATATGCAACCAATAGGTGGCGCGCACGTAGTGTGTTGCCCCACCGAAAGCAAGCATAGCTCAGTAGAGTACGAGTAGCCGTGAATAAAAGTGTGAACTATTGGAAGATGCGAGTATCATTCTTTCCTTTGAGTATTAATCCAAAATCCGAGCCAGTTACTCTTGTGATAAAGTCCAAGCTTCAAAAATCAATACAATTAGAAACTTTATAGGATTGAATCAACAAGGAACAAATCTTAACAAGAAACAATTAATGAATTTCTTCATACAATTCATTTATTGTTATGAACCAATCAGCATTATAAAAATTATATCCCGAAATGATCATATTAACAGATAGCTACTGTACATCAATATATACTGAATGTCAAATAATTAATCGAATGTAAAGTTAATTAATCGAAAGTTATATTTAAAAATCTATAATTCTCGAAAGACTAATATTTTAAAAGTGATTTTTTGACTGGCTAACAATTATTTAATTTAGTTAAAATAAATATATTTTTAATAAATATTATATGTATTTGGTACATTATATTACGTTTCTCCCTTCATGAAAAAAAGTGATGAATAAATTAAATAAGAATGTATCATAAAAATATATATTGAGTTTTTTTAATTGAAAAATTTAAACATCATTACCATATCAACTTTTCTCTGCTATTTCAGCTTTTCGGCTTTTCTCTGCTATTTCTTTCTATGACATAAGAGAAAATAAAAAGTTATGTATTATTGAACAAAAAAATAATAAATGGATACATACAAGGATACAAGGAATATGGTTAGAGGCCCCGGCGCCCGAAGGGAGCCATCCCCGATCGGCAAAACTTAAAAGTCCAGAGTTACGTGGTTTGTTCTGAAGTGCGGGAAATTTTCCGGGATGAGCTTTCAGTAGTAATGAGCACGATGGCAGCTCGACCATTGAGGTTGCTTGAATGAAGGCGGGCGTGTCGGATAGCAGTTTCTCGGTACGTTGTAGGTGCGACTTGAGGCGAGGTGAGTTCTCTCAAGATTCCTCTAGAGAGGGTGCGTGGAGGATGGGGTATGAAGGATTGAGGGATTAACCAATTTAAATTGCGAGAAAGCCCATGGAAATTTTAGAAGAAAAATATGATTTTTGATATGATTTAGGACGAACAAAAATGGAGTGATAATGCAAATTAGACAAAAAATTAAAGTTAAAACTAAAGTAAAATAAATCTGGGTCTCCTGCTGTTAGGGTTTGCTGTGTAATTTTCTATTTCTTCTATAGCTGGGTTATCAATAATTTCCAGGTCATTGAAGAATTTAGTGGCGATTTTTTTAATAAAATCTCTTAATGATGGAAGATTTAGAGCGTGTCGGATATCATCGTTCCTCATGAACCATCTTGCTTTTGTGATTTGTCTGAGAATAATGTTTTGGCACCTGTCAATGATATTAAGATTGCTTCTTCCAGCATATGCCCAAACAGGGCTTGCATATGTTAAAACAGGTCTGAGAATAGCAGTATAAATAAGCACTTTATTTTCCCTACACATTTCTGAATTCCGAGCTATTAGGGGGTAAAGCTTACGCGAATTATCTCGGAATTTGGATTTAATAAAATTAATGTGTGCTTTCCAGGTTAAACTTTTATCCATAATAATGCCAAGGTATTTTGCTTCCAGAGACCAGGGGACTATTGTGTTATTAATTTTAATGTTGAATTTTGATTTTTTATTTCTCTTCGTGAAGAAAACAGCTTCGGTTTTCGATGCGTTTATGGCTATT
The DNA here is from genome assembly GCA_026289955.1 of Argiope argentata. Lineage (NCBI taxonomy): Eukaryota > Metazoa > Arthropoda > Arachnida > Araneae > Araneidae > Argiope > Argiope argentata. The sequence goes on from JAOUZG010000273.1 coordinate 3,362,445, forward strand.
TTCCACTCGTTGAACCAGACTTCAAGGCTTTGTATATGTTTGTTTAATGCATGAGTGATGTATCTGGTATTTCTGTTTTTTGCCAGCAAAGCTGTATCATCTGCGAAAATACAGAGTTTAGTGTTAATATGTTGCGGAATATCGTTGATGTATATGGAGTAAAGTGTGGGGGACAGTTTTGCCCCTTGTGGCACACCTGCCTGAATGGAGCGAAGTTTGGAGAGTGAGGCATTGACTCTGACCGTGAATTTCCTGTTAAACAAGAAGGATGCTATGATTTGAATGAGAGGAGGGGGAGTCTTGTAGCAGATTAATTTGTACACAAGTCCTTCTAGCCACACTCTATCGAAGGCTTTTTGAATATCGAGGAAAACAGCACCTGTGTGTTCTCTTTTCTCAAATCCTGATGAAATAAATTCGACTGCTCTGAGGAGCTGGTGGGTGGTAGAGAGTTTGGGTCTGAACCCAAATTGATAAGGGATTAAAATATTATTATCATTTAAGTGCTTGTTTAATTTTTCCAGAATAAAATGTTCAGTGATTTTACTGAAGTTAGGTAATAGAGAAATGGGTCTGTAATTGGAGGGAATCGTAGGATCTTTGCCGGGTTTGAGAATAAGAATCACAACACTGTTTTTCAAGCTGCAGGAAAGAATTTAAATTTGAATATGAGTGAGAGGATGTGGTAGAATTTTAGTTGGGTTATTAGTGGTAGATTTTTAATGATTTTATTAGAAATTCTATCAATACCTGGCGATTTGTTTGGGTTCAGTTTTTTGATGGTTTTGTAGAAATCAATTATGTTTGGGGGGTTGAGTTCTGCTGAAATTTCAGTTGTGAAGAATTTTTGAATAGTGTTGTGTAGTGTGGTTTCTGTGTTTACGTTGTGCATATCGTTTAAAGTGAATTGTTGCTCCAAGCTTTGTGCAAAGATTTCCGCTTTATCAGCGTTTGAATATGCTTTGCCGGCTTGGCCGTTGAAGGCTGAAATCTTTGTGTGTTTTTTCCTCATGTTTTTTGCTGTGTTCCAGAGTGAGTTATCATTAGGTTGTGGAGTTGTTAGTTTATCATTCCAATCTTTTTGGATCGCAAGTTTTTTAGTTTTTTTCGTTTTTCTTTTTAGTTGATTGTATTGTTTCTTGTGAGCTGGATCGCGAGTGGATTGCCATTTTTTCCTAGCTGCATTACGGAGTTTGAAAAGTTTTTTAACTTCGTTATTAATGTATTGTGTTTCGGGTCAATTGATTTGGAATTTTTGTTAAAAGAGTTGATAATTGAATTTGAAAAGTCAGAAATTAAATTTTCTAATTCATGAGTGTTTTTTGCAGTTGAGTTTAGATCTGTATTGTTTAAAATATCTTTTTTTTGAGTTTTTTCCAGTTTGTTTTAATTTTATTGTTATTAGTGGGGGTTTTAAAGTTAAAGTAAAAATTTAAAACAACTGGGTTGTGATCTGAACTAAGTTCCGGTACCGAAGAGATATCATAAGGAAATAAAATGTTTTTAGTAATTGCGAGGTCGATAAAAGAGGCGGAATAGATGCCGAATCTTGTGGGGTTGGGTGAAGCAAAGATTTCAAGGTTATTTTTATTAACGAATTCATTTAAATTTTTACCCCTAGTTGTGTTTTTGTTTGAACCCCAGCTGATGTGATGTGCGTTGAAGTCTCCGGCGAGTAAACATTGGTTTTCTAATATTAAGATGTTTTTTAGGTCCAGAATAAAGTCCTTGTTGTCTGAACACGGGGGAATATAAACTGATGCAATTAGGAAAGGTGAATAATTTTCAATGTTGAGAGAAATAATTGTGGCTTCAATTTGATTAAGTTGTGGAGTAGGAATTTCGTGATGAGGCAGGGTATTTTTGATTAGAACTGCTGTACCACCGCTTGGTTTTATGGGATCTTGATTTTGCCTATAATTGACGTATGAGGAATAATTGGAAATTTTAATTAATTGAGTAGGTCTCAGGTGGGTCTCTTGAATAAGTATAATATCAGGACTGTGCTTATTTATAAAGTCTCGCAATTCGTAGGTGCGGGAATTAATGCAGTTGGCATTCCAGAACATTATTCTAAGACTAGGAGTGAAGAAGACTATGGATTTATAGCGGCTTGCAGAACAGTTTCAATTTGGTTTTGTGGAGAATTTGCTTGTTTAAGGTTTCTTAACATTGATAAAAGTTGAGGGGAGTCTTTCAAAAGGTTGCTCAGGGTCACCAGTGACTGGAGTAGTTCTATAATTTCCTGGATTGATATAACGTCTTGCAGCTCCGTGACGGTCTTGATAAGTGGCCCCATCTGTTGGGGAGTAGAGTAGTTTGAAGTTTGAGTTGGTGGTATTGGGATATTTTGATCTTGATTGTTTGCAACTTTTGCATAGGATCTGAAGTCTGTAAAATTGCTATTGAAGTTCGTGGTGGTCTGTCGAGTTTGAGGGGGCTTCATTTTTGGGAATTTTTCACATCCACGCCAAGAGGCTACATGTCCATATTGGCCGCAGTTGATGCATTTAGGTTGTTCGATTTTTTCTGTAATGGGGCACTCTCTTGTTTTGTGTTCTTTCCCGCACTTTAAGCATCTAGGAGTTCCTCCGCAAGTGGCCGAGCTATGGTGGAAGTAGTTACAGTTCCAGCACTGGGTAAACCCTGAGCGCTTTTGGAAACTTTCAATCTTTACTTTTAGGTATAATAGGGATTTTATGTCATAGATTTTATTTGCGATATGATTGCGACTTAACTGAACAAAGAATATAGGGAGGGGTTGTTTCGAGCGCTGCTGTGTTAGTCGAGTTACTTTCTCAACACAAAAACTTCTTTCGTTGAGTTCGTTTTTAATATCATCTATGTTTGTGTTTATTGGGAGACCTTTAATTACTACTTTTAAGGGCCGTTCATCTCTGGGGGTGATAGTGTAAAAATTTAATTTCTTTTCAATTAGTAATTTGATTATGTTTCTATAATCATTTTCATCTTTTGGGTTTATTCTAATATATCCGTTTGCATGGGAGTTATTAGTGCCTGGGAATTTTCTATTTATCTCTTGAAGAATTAAGTTATACTTATCTATGGTTTGGAGCATAATCGGGTGAATAAAAGGTTTATCTTTTTCTTCAGGGAGGGATTCGTATCTGTTTGAAATTTTAATTGGGTCTGGAAGGATTGCGGGTCTAATTGGAAGTTTGGAGAGTGGGGGTATTTTCTGAGTTTTGAACATTAGCCGGGGGAGAGTTTGGTCTGGAGGTAATGGGGGAGTTAAGCGTCCGTTTATTTGAGGATTTAGTTTTAACTAGCTTGTAGGTATTATGGGTACTGCACCCCTCTAGAGGACATGAAAGAATTTTTAACTCACCCTCAATGTGAGCTGCTTCCTGGATTTTTTCTTGAATTTCGTCCTCGTACTTCATTTGGATTTCCTTGTCCAAATTTCCTGCTTGGAATGAGTTTAAAATATCCATCCTGTTGCTCAGCATTTCAATTTCTTTTTGGATGTTATCCAGCCGAATCGATAAGTTGAACATCTTTTGACACTGCTTTATTTTTTCGTGGATTGAAGGATTATCAGGAGTTGAGTCCTGGGCGTCCATATCGCCCTCGTCATCATTTTCAGCCATCTCGAAAAGCGCAACCGTCAACGCGGTAACTAACACGAAACGCTACAGCATGTCGAAATGGATACATAGAGAGAAAATATCGTTTAAAATAAGAAGATTGACTTGGGAAGTGGTAGGAAAATATAATTGTGAGAAAAAATAATATGTAGAGATAAAATATTTCAGATTTGATTCAAAAGACAAAAAAAAATTAATAAATGATTTCATCAATATTATAGTATACTTTTTATGATTTGTTCTGCTTTGAAATAAATGTTTCTTTACACTTCAGAAAAAAGGGTAGAATACACATCAAGGATGCATTTTTTAAAAATTAGATGGGTTAAATTGTTTCATTGGTGTGGTGTGGAATTCGAGCGGAGAGTCGACTCAGTTGTCATCCTTATCACTTAACTGCAATTGGAAATCATAAGGTCTGTTTCAAAATATTCATCATGCTGAACAGATTTCAACATAGGGTATTAATCTACTTATACTAACTCGGTAAATGGAAATATCTCGGGTACAGGATATTAAGTTTTCTTCATAATCTAATTACATGGCACCTTCTGTTTCGGCCATTTGTTACCACATTCCTTGAAGTCAACAATTTATAGAATTTTCTCCTTGAATAGTTTGATCTTCTTGAGTTGTTTATAGATTTTGTCTTTTAACAGCGTATTATAACATCTACGGAAGACTTGCTTTTAAACCATAATATTAAAAATAAAAAAAATCTGCCTCTCATTGATTGAAACATTGAAATCTTAGGGGTTAAATTATGGAATAAGATATAACCATGCAAATTACATGCAAAATTTTGTTTAGGTTTTTTTAATACTTAATAAGTTACATTTTTATTGAAATTTTTTGATAACATGCATTTGCTTTTTATTAATAATTTGACACAGTCTGTAACTTTTTTGTTCAGCTACGAGATTTCAAATTTGTTTTTTTTAAACTGGTATTCTTATTTAAGAAAAATAAAGCAGCCATGTATAAGAAAATTATACATAGTCTAAAATATATATTACATCTTTTATATTACATTAAACTAACCGCAGTAATTAAGATCCCCTCATATTAATTCATTTTATTTGTTTGAAAAAAAAAGCAAAAAGCACATTCTTCATCTGAACTTTTGATGTTCTTATAAACGACCTTTCAGAATTCTTAATTGCAGTAATTAGTTAATAACTACATTAAAGATTTAGGAGGAGCGAAAATTTTAGTTTTGCCTTATGGTACATAACAATAGCACTTAACGCACAACTCAAATAGAAAAAAAACCCACACAAAGATACTAATAAAAAAAAAGATGATAATTGCTGACTTCAGGGATTGATCGCGGAGTATTTGAACTCTAAGTTCTTAACTTCCGGTTCTATTAATGTATATTTTGAAACGGAAGAAATGCACACTTGAGGGAGATCTTTTAAAAATCAATTAGAATTTTATTTACTTAAAAGTGAATTAAATGTCCGCATTTCCCCGCTACAACCAAGGAAAATATTTTGACACAATGATAACTTTTACATTAACATAAAAGGATAATGTTAAAATTCAAAACATTATCTTTTTTAATATGATTGTTTTTCTATTCTTAATCAATTAAAAAAGCATAAAAGCCAAAAAGCAATTAAAAAACCCTTCTTAATCAATTAAAAAGCATATCTTAAGCATGTTTTGTAGCATTCAATTTCATTGTTGAAGTAAAATTCAAATCGTTTTTATTGTTGCTATTAGTATTTCAACCATTCCTCCATTGTTTGAAAACGAAAAAGGAGGATTTGATTTCTTTTTCTATGTTGAGTATTTTCCAGTATAAAATATAGTTGTAATAAAATTTTTCTTTTTGAAAATTAAGATTTTAACTTCATACTCAACTAACAGCGACATTCATGTCGTAAAACTAATTGTATAAATTCCTGCGTAGAAAAATAAGAAAATGATCACAATAAATTGAGCGATGTAAGGCTTTTAAAACAGCAAAAACAATGATTTATCAATGTTTAAAAATCTTTCCTGGGGAAGCATTTAAAATCATGAGTGCAAAATTAATAATAATACTAAATATTTAAGCAAAATTTTTATAACCATTAATAATGGAAGTAATAGCATTCACTCCCAAGTAATTTCATTTTTAATTTATATATAATAGGTGGAAATTATTAATAAATAATTACCAAAATGTAAAATATTGAGCCAACGCTCATAAAATTTTTAATCTTCCAGTCAGCTCTTTCATTAAAAAATAGAGTACACGTGAGTAAAAATTTATAAGTAACAAATAAAAGTTAACCAGTTTAAATATATTAAAAGAAAGTCTTTCTTATTTTGTCAGAATTTATTTCACCTGATATGTTAAGAGGAATCCATTAAAATTATATATTATTGCATACAATGTTTTTTTAACCCAATATATTTCCACTTTTTTTCCCCTTCTTAAATAAACTTAGTTAGAAAATAAACTGTGGATGCAGTATTAAATTTGAAACATCTTATCGGTTCTCTCAAATCAGGGTGTGTACAGGGGTCCTTTTTTCATGCCATTGAAAGCAGGAAGTAGGGTCATGAATATTCCACCCCACCTTTTTCCATTGACAGAGAGGGTTGTCTTTCCCCTTCAGACGAAATGCATTACTACTATTTTTTTTTAAATTTATACGTCTAAAATATTCGGTTTGATAAACGAATTCAAATTTGAATTTAGTTTGAAATAACATTTTATTAATGTTAGAAGAAAATTGAGGAGAGACACAGGAAGATAAGATAACCAGATTGTTAAGAAACTCATTCACCCCAGAGGGATAATTGCCCCCCCCACACACAGAGGTAGGAAGGAAGGCCAGTGAAATATGCACGTTCTTTTTTCGAACACTCACTGTCATGATGTTTTTTACAAAAAATGTTTACTTTTAAATTTTTAAAAAAATGTTTAATTCAGATTTTTTTCCATTTCTAATTTCCATTTTTTCCATTTCCATTTTTTCCATTTCTAACCACCTATTTGGTTCGTCTCATGCTGATCTATTCACAAGAGGCTGATTTATTACTGTTCTTCCGCCAAATAAGGAATGTCATTGATTCATTACACCTTCCGGGAAGGCGCAAGCTTCCCCTCTCGGGAAGGTCCTCAAGAAAGGCAGCAAACTCCCCCTCGCAATGAAAGAAAGGGAAGGAGGATGTTTATGCCCCTATTCCCTGCTTTAAATGGTGTGAAAAAAGATCCATTGCTGGAGGAGACGGACCTACCACGAGATCCTGCAGTCCATGTCACTCAACAAGAGCCATGGCCAAGGTCTTCAATTTCCCACCACGATAGGAGAGTTTCTGATTAAAAGCGGGCTCTTCTTGAATTGCACAAGTTTTTATTGTACACACTCTGGTTTGAGAGAGTCGTTAGGATGTATCCTTTTTAAATACTCTATTTCTTTCCTAAAGTAAATTTTTTTAGCAGAAAGGAAAAAGGGGGAAATAGATTTCATTAAAAAATACTATAAATTGTTATTTTATTGAATTCCTATGAACAGATTAGGAAAAAGATCATAATTAATATAAAAAGATTTCTTTCCATTTTCTTTCATTGAATCGAGGAAACAATTTTAATAAACTATGTTTTATTCTACTTTAAAATGTATTTCTCAGAAAGGCGAAGTTCTAGTTAGGTGATTCAAACATAAATAATAAATTTGTTTGTACTGTCCTGAAGTAAAGTCCATTCAATCCGAACCCGCTACGCTAACAATATGAGCTCGAAAATCAAAACTTATTTGGTATTATTCAGCTTAAAGAGAGTAGTTATGTATTTTGGGGAACCATTTTCTTTACTTGAATCGATGAAACAATTTTAATACACTATGTCTTATTCTACTTTAAAGAGCATTTCTTAAAAATGTGAAATTCTATTTAGGTGATTCAAATGCGGCAAATTTTCTTTATTTATACTATTTTGAAAACACTCCTTTTAAAGTAAGTAATATTAAACTAATTTCCTTCTTAACGTAATAATTATAATGCCGAAGTAAAAAAAAAAAAATCTATAGAATGATAATTGTGCGGAAAGCACAAATCATTCTATTTACTGGCCAATTGCAATAATTTTTTTATTTAATAAAATAGCTGATAAACGGAAATTATTAAAAAAAGTAACTAAAATAAAAATTTTCTTTGTTATGTTAAGTAAGAGTAGATTTAAAAAAATTGTTTTTATATGATTGTTTTCTAAAATGCGCATTCTCTATCAGACACCATAAGACATTTCTATATATAAAAGCAGTATTGATTATGTAAATAATATTCACATGATTTGAAATATTTTTTAAAAGGACATTTAATATAAATATGTGTTGAAATAAAAAAAGGGTAGTTTTTT
>JAOUZG010000273.1:3370509-3385079 GCA_026289955.1 Argiope argentata
ATATGCAGGGCCTGACTTCCCTTACCATTTCTAAACTTTCTTTTTTCGAATGAATCGCAACATAAAAAAAGTGTTTATACCAACTTAAAATTTAAAAAAAAGTCGGCTTCATAGTGACATCAATTCTACTGTCATGCAAATTTTCTCTAATTTCTGATAATAAAATGTCAAAACTAGTTTATTCTATAATCCCTTATACCAAGCATGCATTTATGTCAGTATTAATATTAAATTGCTTTCTAAAGAAATTTTTATTTTTAATACAGAGAATAAAAACAGAAATATGCACATGTTGAAATCAACACTGTCTTTTAAAATTATTGCAATTTCTTCTCTGTCTGACATATTTTTGAGTCGTGTTTTTCCCTTTTGATTTAGAAACTGTCACGTGTTCGGGTAACATATCATCTCTCACATGACATCATCCTCGAAACACTTTTGCAAAACTTCTGTTAAATAAATTTTTCCCCATTGATCCCTCTCTACTTTTTAAAATCCATCTGGAGATGAGAGGTGGATGTGGTCGGCTGTACACAAGAAGATGTTATGGATGACTGAAACAGACGTTACTGCTAATATTTTCAGCAACATTTCTTTTTCTTGTGTATCCGTTTGAAATTCTTCATACGTTAAACAAAGTGCTCAATAATTTAAAAATAATATTAAACACTATAAAACTAACTTGTTTGACAGTTTAAGTTTTGAGAAAATTACTCGTTAAATGTGACAGGTACATATTTGACGAGTAATTTTCTCAAAAAATTACTATACAAAAAGAAAGGCTACGTTTTTTTATTCGTTTCGATGTATATGAAACGGTTTGCCACACTGTCCATAAGAAGCATTAAAAAATTCGTAATTATAATATTTTAAAAAAAGGCTTTATTTTACGAAATTATAAGCAATTATGTCCGATATTCTATTATTCAATTCAAAAATCTCCGAGAAACGGAAGTAAATTGTCCCAGAGATACAATAAGGGTTCATTATTTTACATGCAATAACTTTGAATAATAATATTCAGAATTTATACTTCCGTCCGTACATGGTATAATCGATTACATTCAAAGGAAGAAAAGGAGTAAAATAATAGCTCCGATATATTTATATATTTTCTTTCAAATAAAAGAAACTTAATTAAATTTAAAATTTATAACAATAACTGGAGATGAGCTTTAGTTAGGCTATCTTTTCCCGTAAAGCTCAAATCCATCTTCAATAATTAATCAACTGTAAGTTCACATTTTGAGAAAAAAAATGCAAACAAATACTTTCGAGGAAAATAATATATATATGAAAAAAATGTAATAAGTTGGTTAATCTTTGGTTAATTTGATAAAAGCGGTTTCACGGGACGAAACGAGGCGCATCAGCGTTCGTTGTTCCGAAAGGCCGTGTTTCACTCGAAAAGTAGCATTATATGTTTTAGCTTCACAGAAATTAAGGGGGGGGAGGTAGTTGATTTCTCGCGAACTACGTGATATTTCGAAAACTCCTTTCTTAGTGGATACTTTTGTAATCATGTGGGCATGTCTGCCAAATTTCAAGTCTCAGGTTTCAGCGGTATTGGCTGTGCGTTGATATATATATTATCTCAGGACATTGATTTTTATGTATTTTGATTATATTATATATACTTTTGCGAAATGTAAAGACAATTTACCAAAAATTATATTTACAATAAATCTTTGTGTATTATTGTTGAACTTCCCTTTTTTTTAGAAATTTAAGTAAATTATTTAATTTATTTTTATATTTTAAAGGGGTTAGTGAAAAGGCTATATCAACTGTCACTTTAGACCTTGTGTTGGTGAAGAAAAAAAGAATTTTGACATTAGAAAAAATTTAGAAATGTTGGCTATAGTAAAATTAATGTGAAAATCTAGAATTGTGCACTGATGTTTTGAAGTTACTAAAATTATACTATAAAATTTTTCACCTATGCATTACTTAAGGCATGACATTTGACATTGAGAGGGATAGAGAGGGATGTCATGATCTTACAATCTGTAAACTAACATCTGAGGGAGTAATGTAAACAAACACTATTATTTTTCTTTAAGATATTGGTCTTTTATTTGATTTTGATTCTTAATCACCAATAGTTTAAATATGTTTATCATATTTGTAAATATTCTCTCAGGAAAAATACACTTTAATTAAAATAAAATTTTAATAATAAAACAGATAAATATATATATAATTTTTAGTTGTTAAATTAAGTAATTGATACAGGATAAATTTTATAACCATCCCTCCTCAAGAAAACCGACAAAATTTTTTAATGCATTGAGAAATTTGCTATTTATATTCTAAAGAAATACTTTTATCCTAACTTTTTACTTTAAAAGATTAAAAAGACTCCCTTTTCTTTAAACTACTGGAATATTAAAGGCAGACCCATGTTTGGTAAATTTACGTTAGCTTTAATTTATTTTTAGTCAACATTTTTAATATCAAGAAAAAGGAAATAGGATTTTAGAATACCTCCTTTGAATTTAAAAGGAAATTCACAACAAATATTGAAAATAAAAGGAAATGAATTCCCATATAAAAGGGAGAAAACAATTTGTGCAAGAGTTCACCATTCCTGAATCGGATGACTCTCTCTAGTGACGATGACGTCACGAAGCAACACTGAGGCCTTATCTCTCGACGGCCATGGCTTGAGAGTGAGGCCCAAAACTGGTTTCTGCAGGCTATTTGTCAACACCACCGCCTTCTCAATAGAAGCAAGTGTCAGTCTCCGCGTTTCCTTCTTTAGAGGGGGGAGGATCAAAAGCGTCAAAATGTCATTTCTAGAAATTGAAACTTCTCAAAAGAATCCCAGCCTAACCAGTCAACGTCAAGGACTGGACCAGTTATACAAAAGTTATACTAATAAATAAACCACAGGGCGTTAACTTCCTAGCAAATACTTCAAGCGAATTGGTTGAGAGAATAGTCATTTTAAAAGCTCTCCCTATATTTTTGTTGTGCCTATTAAGCAGGAATACACGAGATCAATTACAAAGCGCAATAAAGAGTCATGCCTACTCAAGGAGGATCATATGAAACCATTGGAATTACCGCAATATACTTGTCACATCAAAGCAACTCCCTCTTCGATTTCAGTCTTAGCACCCTCTACCCCCCCCCGATACACCGCCATTTTCAGACTTCAATGCTTACAGACATGTAAGCATTGACTACGCTTAAGGCTGTGCGTAAAAATCGTCTATTTTTGTAAATACATTTATGGCATGCACAACATTTAAATCTATCTACTTCAAAAATTCTTAAAAATTTTCCCTTCCTTTTCTTTGCGCATTTATTCTTCTTTTCCATTAATTCTCGTAAACAATAAATACTAATATTTGTTATGTATAATATTACTTATTAACTATATATTTATTTTTGTAGGATATTTATATTTTAACATAATGTTAAAAAAATATATAGGTTTCTATAGTTTTGTAATTTAAATATCAATTTTCACTTTAATAACATCGATTTTTATAAGCAAAACTTTTATGTTTTTAACTACACAGCCAGTTCAGCAGGAACCCTGCTAATTGCAATAGAGCGACACCTAAAAAACAATGATCTTTTTCTAAATATAAGTTAATAAATAAGGATTTAACGTTTCACCTAAGTATAGAAACATTTCCTTTTTGTGCTGTAATAACAAAAAATGTCTATATGAATATGAATTTGAAATAACCTAAGAAATTGGTATGAAAATGAAGCTTCTACAGCATTTTAGGCATATGATTCATTTTCAACATAATTCGTTCAATAATACTAACAACTTATTTTTTAAATATAATTTTATCCATTTATATACGGTATTATATAATTTTATTATTTTTGTAAAGTATATCATTTTTTTTTAAATCTTAAAAAGTTTTTAAATATATATATATTTATATATATATAATTAATTATATTTTTTGCAGTTCAATTATGTAAATATGAAGAAAGAAAACAGTTATCTGTCCTGGTGCTTAAAAGATTTGTACAAGGAAAAGTGTGAAACTAATTTTAAACAAGATGGAAACTTCAAAAGGTAAAAATTATTAGCTTTCTGTACTCTGCTATGTATCAGTGCGCCTTCCTGTTTTCACTAGACTCGTAGTGATACATTCTTTGAAAATGTATTTATCAATACGTCTTCCTGTGTTTACTAGATATGCGCAGAGATACATCCTTTGTTAATCCATGTATCAATGCGCTTCAAAGAATGCCTTACTGCGCATACTCCATCACGCAGGGTTTACCAGAGAGCTGTGCAGAGATTAGCAGTAACCGGTTTGGCGATACAAAAGGTAAACAAGTTGGCGACATCCAGACCATCCACGATAAAGTAAGTACCCCCCTGAGCCCTCTAAAAGTAGTAATAGAAATAATAATAAAAAAAAACAGTAGAAAACAAGTTAAAAGCCACTAAATACATAAAAACCACAAAACTCGTATTAAATATCCACTAAATAAGTAAAATGTTTACTGATAAAATATGCTTTAAGTTCATCTGTCGACACGTAGTTTGGAAAAAAAGACATCATTCTTTCCCAACTCGCCGGGAAAAGTGTTGTGATACAACTCAACATTTAAAAGCCAACGCTTATCCCTGGTGCCCCTCTCAGTCCAACGTTCCTACCTACGAAAAGTACAGTTACTGATGGATTCGTCCATCCCTTAGGAATATACGTTGGGATTGAGGCGCTAGTATACAACTCAACATTTAAAAGCCAACGCTTATCCCTGGAGCCCCTCTCACTCAAACGTGCCTACCTGTGAAAAGTACAGCTTGCGATGGATTCGTCCATCCTATAGGGATTACGTTTGGATTGAGACACTAGTCACCTCATTAAGCCTATCTCTTTAAAGACTAAAGAGCGATGTGGTTGGGTGCGGTATTCTTTAACAGCCAGAAGATTGTGTAGAACCTCTTTTTCTATTAATTTTAAATATGATTTTGTTTTTGCTGGAAACCTCGTTTCGATTAATTATGAGTATGACGAAAATGTTAATGTATATCCATTATTTTTTATTAATCTTAAATATAATTATAATTTCTTTTGGAAAACATTTTAATTGTACTTCCGATCGCCTTTTAGTACGGAAGAAATTTGAATGTACTATATGTTTAATAAAAAATATATTATTGTTTGCTCCTATTTATATTTTGAAAATGTATGAAATCCAGCATCGAAATTAATTACTAATTTAGTATTAGCGATTTAAAATATTTTAATTTATTTATAAATGCATTTTATAAATAACTAAAATTTTAAAAACTATTGTCACATATTTCTATCGTGTAACTGACCATGTCATTTAAGCAGATATAGGATTAAATGTTAGTTCTTACTAATATTTATCTTGATTTATAAAATAACTTCTTTTAAAGTCTTTCATGTAATTTTTTTTTTCAGATCGTTAAACGGGCAAGTAAGATTTAAAAAGTATTTTATTCACCTGGAATATTTTCCCATATATTTTTAGGAAGTTTACATATATTGATAATAAATCTAATACACAACTACTTCTATAATTAATAAAAATGCTTTTCATTGACAAAATTTATAAAATATGAATAAAAGATTATCCTTAGTTGCTCAAATAAATTCTAAATCAAACTGGGAATTGAATCCATGCCTTGCATTCAGTTTGGTAAAATTATTCTTTTTGTTTTCTTAAGGTTTTTCAACTGTATTTACTTATGAAACATTACTATGAGAGTTATCCAAGGGTTTTTGCTTTTACTGAAATCCAGGGATGCACAACCTATGGTCCACGGTCCAAAATTGGCCGTGAATGTTGAAAAGTGTCTGACAAATATTGATGTATTTTCTTATCCATCTTCTGTTGATGTAAATTTAGTGACTGAAAGTTTGCAGTTAGCTTTAATTGATTTACAGAATTTGATTTTTTCAAAAAGTCACTTGAAAGAAAAACCGATTTTAGAATTTTATGAAGACTTACCCCGTGGAACTTTCGTGCTTAAAGCAAAATGCAGCAGCATGTGCAACTTTCTTTGGCAGTTCTTATATTTGTGAGCAAACTTTCTTACTAATGAATTTAAACAAATCAAAAGGAAGAAATAGAATAGCAGATGAGAACTTTTCTTCTGCACTATGTATTGCCACAACCAATCTTAATCCCAACATAAAATCAATAACTTCAAATATTTAGTTTTACCCATCTCATTAATTCTAACTAATTTTGATAATTTTATTCTCAATTTAAATTGTGTTTTGTATAGTTGCTAAAAAGTTTTCCTCAGTTATTCTATTTCAAGTTTGCCACTTTTTTAGCAGGAATCTTTTTTTTTTTGTGTGTGTGGAGATAAAGTACTTTAATCATATCTATAATGTTTGTGTTTTATTCATTTACTTATTGCATAATGTGTGCATGAGGAAATAAGTAAAGTAATAATTGCAATTCATGCCATTAAAAAAACAGTGGTTTCACCTTTATAACATGTTTTTATATTCACCTGCTGCTTTGGCCCTCAATATGATACTTTTTCATATTTTTGTCCCCCCCCCCCATCCTGAAACGGTTGTGCATCCCTGCTGAAATCTAATACAATGATCCTTTATTATAAAATTATTTTTCTTAAAAAAAATGTTTGTAAGTAAAAATGTTTATTGAAAAATATTTACATTGAATAGTAATTCATGTTTAAAATTATGGATCTTTTTAATATGTGTTTGTAATGATTTTATAATATGCTGAAAACAAAAGCACAAACATTTTTATACTTTTAGAAAGAAAATATTTATATGATAAAATATCTTGCATATTTCATTGTATCTGAGAATTTTTTAAAGATAAATATTAGTTCATTATTGTAAAGATTTATATTTAATGATTCTTAATGGATTTCTATCATATCATGGTATGAAAACTTATTTGTGTGTATATGTATGTTCGAATATTGAACTTTTACTTCACATTTTTTGTATAATTAATATTATTCAAATGCCAATTTTCTCTTATACAATGGAGGTATTAAAAATGCCTGCTAAATATTTTTAATATGGAATCTGGGTGAATTACACAATGACAAATATTTCTATTCATTGCTTTTATTGAGTGAATTTTAGAGTAGGTTTAGATGGTTTGTTGTTGTATTAAAATGATTGTATTTTTAATTTTTTAAAACCTTCTTAAACCAAGAATTTTTCAGAGGTTAAATACCTTGCATTTTATTTTAAAATATATATATAAGTAAGATATTGAAAAAAATATAAACTTTAATGAAATAATCAAATTTTTAGTGTAAGTAAATTAGTTAAAATCTCGAAGTTATTAAAAATAAACATCTATGTATAAATATTCTGAATCACTTAAAATTATTTTAGATTTTTAAAGCATCTTCACTCTTAGAATTGAGAAATTGAGTTGTATAACTCTTTGTTATATTCAATTTTTGATTTGAGTTGCATAACTCTTTGTTATAATCTGTTTACGAAATAATTGTACAAATTGTAATTTATAGTAATATTTGGCACACTTATTCACGAAAGTTATTTTTCTGAGATTTGAATCCATTGTAGATTTTATAGAAAGGAAATTTTATTTTGCATAATAAAAGCACTTTAACACAATTCTGCAGTTTAATCCTTTCATAACTTAAGCAATAAATTTATTAATACTTTATATACAATATATATACCCACATGATACTTAGCATCACTAGTTTCATTTATAATCTGCTTTGAATATCTCTGGTGTCAACATTAAAAAATCTTAATTTGTGCATAGTGAAAAACAAAATATGTTATTAGTTAACATCAGATTATCAGTATCAATTAACTGGCATTAAATTGTAGATAGCTTCAAATAGACATTTATTTAATTAAAAGTGTTCTTGGCCCTAGATTAAATAGTTTATTTCAAATATTTACACAAAATCTTGCTCCAATAGCATTTTAAAGTATAACTTTTTCATAAATCTTTTTAAATTTTTATAAGAAAGATATCAAACTCATGCAAACCTGTCAAAATAAACAATGTTTATGTGGAAGACCAAAAAAAAAAAGTTTTTCTTTTAGAAAATGTTGGTCTATTTTAAAAATATCATATAAAAAGAAAGGCAATTCTTGTATGATCGAACTGAGAACTTATTTCATGTCAAGTAAAAATAATTGCTCATATCTACAAAGTTTTTAAAACAGGGGAAAAAAACTTTATATTTTAATTTTAAAACTTCTCTGAGAAATATTCATAATTTATCTATGGAGGAAACTTAAGAGAAATGCAATAAAACTATATTTTCAAGGATTTTTAATCCTGAAATTTATTTGATATGCAACTCTCAGCCTTAAAATGGTCTCCGCCCCTTTTATATTTTTAATACCTTGCTTCTTCTATTCAAATGATCTGTTAAGAAGGTAAACTAGGGATTTTAAAAATTTCAGTAAAGCATTTTATTTACAACTTTAATTATAGACTGTTATGGTTATTGAACCATAAACATATTTACTTTGGCACAGAAAGACAAGAAATATGATAATTTAAGAATAAATAATTTGTTCACATTTTCTCCCCTCTAAAATCACCAGTATTGGGATTCACAAACTTGTATGATAATAATATATTGCATTTTTCTGTAAATTCTCGCCATATGTGTAGCATGCATACACTTCAATTAAGTTTAATCTCATCGTTATTACTATCACTCCTTTTATTTTTCACAAAAATTGTTATTTTAATTTTTCTGTATTTTTTAATGGGTTTCTCATCCTGATTGTTGAAAAAAATTTTACAGTAAATGAGTATATATATATGAGTATAATTTCTTAGAGATTTTATTAAAATTTTATACTGCAAATATAAATATGTTTACAAGACAATTTTCAATAGATGTGTTTAGGAGGATATGTTTTCTAAAGTTAAATCATATTTCTGTTCTTTGTTAGAATGCAAGAAGCAATTTTATCAGAATATTTCACCTTTCTTATTTCATGCTGTACAAATTAGAATAGTGCTGAGCTTATATATTTAATGACATTGTACAGAAATAAACAAATATTAAAAGAAAAGGATCTTTTTAATAAAGGATACTGTTTTAAATATTTGCTTATTTTTGTATAATGCATTTAAAAGGAGGGAATAATTTGTTCACAGTATATATATTACTGGAGAATATAGCATTTTGATATAACTTCAAATTTAAAATCCCAAAAGGATATTTTTTCATTTTTATAATAAATTACAATAAATTAGTATATTCTATTAAGTGACAAATAGAGAACAGAGTTATGATTAAGTAACCTCATGAAAATTTTTCTGAACTCGTCCTTTTTCGATTATAGCTTTCCTTTTTATTTATAACTTCTTATACTTTTTTAAGCCATCAGATTTGAATCTGAAGATTATTACTATTACAGACTTAACTTACAAACAATAGGCATTAAACAATTAAATACATATTAAAAAAAGACAAATTTTTCATGTTTCATTTATATATTTTTAACCTATCTGAAATGATTAGCATAATTTGAAGAGGATTAATGTTTTTTTGCCATTCTTTTTTTAAATCTTACTTCTACTCTTCAGGCAGCAAAACTTATTCTGATATAAATCTGTAACTAAAGTATTGTATAATTAAAAAAAAAAAAACAACACTCCACCTGTAATATAAAAATTCATGTTTTCATTGGTTCTTTTATATTATGCAACTAATAATCATTTCATTTCAAGTAAATAAATTGATAATTTTTTTCCCTTTAATATATATAGAATTGCATACTATTTTAAATTAGACAAATTATTTTACTGTCAGAAAAGGTGCACAAAATATATTTTTATCCATTTTTTAAATATTAATCTCTACTATAATAATAATAAAGATGAATGTATTTGTATTACCTCTCTACAAGCCAAATAATTAAAAACATAGTTTTAAATTTTGGGCATAATGTAAATATCTCCCCCCCCAAAAAAAAACCCCTATCATACTTGCAAAGTCAGCTTATTAAATAATGAAGCTGATAACTAAGTTTAAATTTTAATGTACAAATTTTTTGTTGGCTATAGTTTTATGTTCAATTTTGATTAACAAAATCACAATTTTTGACATTAATATCTTTTTTACTAATATACTATTTTAAATTAGATTCATATGCACTTGATTTTTTTAAAAGATCAAATTCTTATATTTTAATATTTTAGAATTCTAAACATTACCTTAAGATCCTATGGTTTACAGATTTCGTCAGGAAAATTTTTTTTTTTTTATTTACAAAAATTTACATTTCAAATCATAAACTCTCATCTTATATTTGTATGTCTCTCTCTCTCTCTCTTCCAATAAACATTATAATATTTCCAATTATTAAACCATATACAAATTTTGATTATATAGTAATTATTAACCTGGTCTCCTTGATGCAATTTCTTATTTTAATTAATTTAGGAAAACCAATTAAAAATTAAACTAAAAAGGACCATGAAATTATGCTTGAATTAAAATACATTCTTATTGCAGGATCAACAATTAACTATTTCATAAGTATCAGTTGGGTAATAACTGATTTAAACAATTAATAATGTGGAAGTCAAATGAAGCTGAAATGTTTCGAAGATACAAAATGCAAGGTATTATGAAGAAGTAGGATTTAATGCTGATATTTCGTCAGCCCTTTGAAAATTTACTGAAAGTGGTTAATCTTGTACCTCATTAAACTGGTATAAGATCGACTACTTCGATTATAAAAATATTTCGCATTTAAACCATTTTAATTTATGGGAGGTGGGTCGGGGGTGGACTGAGATCTGTGGTGTTTCTAGGAATCAGAAGTTGACACTGGGTTTTAGCTTGGAAAACCTAATTATCAGTTTTATGTGTTTTAGAATTTTTCATTTCAGCTGGTAATTATCTTAAATTGCAATTAAGTGGCCTATTCAAGATTTTAACATCTATTTAGCTTAATAAAAATTATAGTTTATGAATTTAAAGAAAATTTAGTTACCAATCTAGTTACAACAGGATTGTATCATTTACAAACTGTTATCACTGGGAATGGCAAGGATTTTCGAAGTGGTAGAAAGAAAGGGCAAGGTTTAAAAAACGATCGAAACATTTTTTTTAAAAAAATATTTATTTTTTGCTTTTGGTCTTTCTCCCCCAGATGGCATTTATTATCATACATCTATTTTCCTTCTGCTTGTTTGAAATGTGCCATTATGTACTGGATGGGACTGAGAGAAGATTTATTAATTGTACTTTTCAACTGGATGGCATATTTAGAGTTTTTGTATTCGAATTTTAACTTTTGCATATTTAATTTGAAATCCAATAAATCTCCATCATTATTTACTAGAATAATTTGCCTAGCAATTCCAATGGGATTATTATTTTGTTTTCCTTTTGATAAAGAGAATAATCTAATTTAGTCATAGAGTCGCTGTAGGAATAATTGTGCGCTTCTCACCTTTAATAGTGATTGTTGTGAGCACATTTATCCGACTAGCCGTAACTTAAATGGCGTTACATTCAATTTTAATTGGAATTTGATGACCCTAGTAGCACACAAATATTGAACAATATTCGCAATATTGTTTGATATTATAGAATATTGTTTAATATCATATAATATTGCACAATATTATACAACAGGATGTGCTATCTAGGAAAGGAATTTTGCAGTTTTATTTCAAAATTTTAAAAATGTCTCAAGTTTGGTTCTCAAGCAATTCAGAAGTTTGTATTAAGAATTTAGTTTTGTTGTAAGGCTCAGATGTTATCAATTTTTAGAAAAGGGTCTTCACACATTTTAATTATTGTGTGATGATTTTTATTAATTAATGGGATTTGAGAGTCTGATATCGCGATTCATCATTCAAAGGATTTGAAATCAACATCGAACTGGTATCAAGTTTTTAGATTGTTGGCCTTCAAGATTAATGTTATGGAATCACTGTGTGCAGTGTTGGTTTGCATGATGCGCATAGCTTCAGTCGGTTGTGCATACTTAAACTATAGCTTCGGAATTAGATGTAGTCGGGAATTCATACTTATCCAAAGTAGGCATTATATAATAATATCGAGATTTATTTCGACAATTTGGTACATCAAGTGTGTATTGCCAGACTGACGCATTTGTGTATTGTTATATCTTCCTGGATTAAGATTTTTCATTTTGTATATCGGTTTCCCGAAAATAAGGTAAGTTGGTACTTTTTTTTTAGTATTGTAGTTGATTATTTTGTGCATAGGGGTTTTGCAAAACTGATTCTATTGTGCTTATATAGGTAGTGCATTATTACAACCTCCATATTTCTTATAAACTCGTGGCTATCAAGTAGTCTATTATCCGTATTGGAATGAGATAAAATAGCATTCAATTTATTGTAAAGAGTTGGAACTTTGGCTATAAGCTAAGATTGACATTATTAACTGTTGCTACACATTTACGTTGCAAGTGAAAATTTCTGCACAGAAGATGATGCGCGCAAAATTGAAAAGGGAATGAAAGGACTTCAGGAATTTCAACATGGTTTTGTGATTCTTATTTAAAATTAACAAGTACGAGGTGAGGCAGTAGGAGAATCGGGGCTCAAATTTATAATTCCTTTTAAGGCTAGGCTCATAAATCTCAGAATTTTGGGCGATGGAAAAAAAAGGATGTTCAGTGCTGTTTCTTGCTGACATCCTGATACAGGGGTAGCGAGTCTTTCCCGTAATCTAAGCATGCTGGGTTCGAATCCCAATTTGGGCATAGCTGTTTTTCATCTTCTCTATCTATGATATATTTGAATGTGTCTCCCTGCAGAAAGGGCTGTGCAAGTGAATGTGATGCTCGAGTAACTGTTCTGTAGGTGATGTCTTTATGAAATGTGTTGCCTCCATCTGTAAGCCTGGTATGATATTTAGTGGTGCACGGGGATTTCTGAATGTTCAAATAAAAAAATGCTGTTTCTTCTTTTTTTATACAAAATTCCCTATTAGGAGATGAAATGCTATTGATTTTATGAAGACTTTTTCTAGTAGGAAAAGTAATGGTTCGAGATTTATAAGGAAGAACTTGGCTTCTGTTTTTCATGAGTTTTCTTTAAAATATCCCGATGTTTGCAGTCTTCAAATTCCATTTTCCCAATTTTCCCTTTTGTTATATTTATTGCTGATAGCAACAGTGAGGCCTTCTGTTATAACACTTTTCAAGCTTTCTGTTTTATTATTCACTAATTTTACTGATCCATATGTCCCCTTGTTCGTTCAATTCTTTTATGGCAAAAAGATCCATTGTGTGATAAGAATTTGTAGCGTCAGTCTTATAAGCCAGATAATATCCTTCGAGCTGAAGGGTCCCTTTTGCTTGATCGGTATGATACTCGGCTACAGGCCCAAACGTCGCAGGTTCGCACCATGACCTTCACTAGCTACAAATTAAATGAATTTTAAAGAGTTAAAGAAAAAAAAGATAATGAATTTGAGGATCTTAAGACGCTATTATTATCACTCAAGCTGATACGATTATTATACTTAATATATAAATAAATAACCAAACATTCGAGTGATTTTCTAATCAATTTATCTAATGTGGATATTCGTTATATGCAATATATATCTGTAAAAATTGCTAGGAAGACTGGGTTATGTTTATTCTACAGTCCGCAGTCGGCCACAACAAATCCTGTCTATACTACTACGTTCAGTGGTGGCGGGGTAATCGGCTGTACGCAAGAAGTATGTTTATTTTAAAGATTGTGATAAATATTTGTATGTTCTTAAAAGAATATGAAACGAATAAAGATCCTTAATTTTGTCTATTTATTAATGCCTTTAATTTTGCCATATTTTTTTTAAATTTTTGTTGAATTTTATGTTTTTATTTGGATTAAACAGTAACAGATTAATTATTAATTGAATAGCAATACTTTCTTTTTTTCTTGGCCCTGAGTTTATTATTTAAAACTATCATTTTGCTTTAATTCAAAACTTTCTAGTGCATTTAAAAAAATAGTATATTTAAAACTTTCAATCTAATTTAAAATTCTAGTGTTGAACTATATATATATATAATGATATTTTTAAACTCTTAATTTTAATCCTAATTAATTTCCAAAACCCTATCTTAATTTAGCCCATAGTAATATCATTCTAAAATATTCTCTTATTTCATGATCCATTTCACTCGCTCTAGTTAATTAATTCAAGAGAAGCTGTGTAAAATTGCTGAAACAGCAGAGCGCCTGTTACTTTCTCACACTCCGTGGGATAGATGAAAATTGCTGACCTAAACAAAATACTTTTAAAAAGATCCCTGTGTTTCCCTTACCTCTTATGTGTAAAACATGGAAATCCCCACTGAAAGCCAAGTTGATAAGCTCTATAAAAAATATTTATCCCTATCCAAGTCTTGGTATTTAAGGCCAGGGATAATGATTTCCCGCCCTTTTTTGTACACTTAGCTTTCGTGAATTCCGTGTTGTGTCGTTCTGTGTTGTGTACGTCGCCTTCGCTTGTAAATAATGCCTGCTTCCGTGATGGAATAAAAAGAACTTAAAAATTCAACCTGTATTCTCCATGATTTCGGCCACGACTCTGCTATTTATTCTCAACAAATCATTTA
>JAOUZG010000273.1:3385179-3396146 GCA_026289955.1 Argiope argentata
CGAAAAAACTTTATATATATATATAAAGTTTTTTCGTCTTAAATTGCATGAATCATCAAGAAAATATCAAATTATTTTGTTGCTGTCCAATTGTTTTTATTTTAATATAAATCTTTACAAATAAAATAAAAACCAATTGTTTTTATTTCATTATACCTCAAATCTTAGAAAAAATTAATATAAATGCAGTATAAGAAATGTCGTTAATGTTTTTCTTATGTGAAATATTGGTTCCAAATTTAAATAACAAGGAATTTTAAGTTTATCTACAATTTAATAACAAAATTCTATTAAAATGTCACATAAATACATCTGAATTAATACAAGCGATATAAATTTCTCGCCTAATAAAGAGCGCTTAGTTAACCAAATGTTGGGTTACTTCCCTCCTTTCTTCGGCAACTATATTCAGGGTTTTTCTCGTGACAGTCAGTCAGTATTAGGATTACAAATGGCCACAGAAATACGTCAATCTGATCTAGATGCATCAGTTATGAGACAATATTGTTACTTTTATTCTGATCCAGATACTTTTTTGAATAGAAGTCACATGAAAATTTGTTTTATTTTGTTTATTTTATTGGATTTTTCCAGGCGTCTGCTTACTTAACTTACAGTGTCTTGTAAGACTTTAAAATGCATTTTGTACATTTTTTTGTCAAGATAATAAAGAGACATTTTGGTTAGTTGCAAAAGCAACAAAGTTCCTTTAATTTATCGACTATGTATCAGAGTTAATGAAATTTTATTTTATCTTTGAGTATGATTTGTTAATTTCTAATCATTGCAGGGAAGGATAAAAAGCTAAGATAATAAATGCGTGGTCTTTACAAAATTGAACCGAAGTCGATTTCAAAGATCTAATGGCACACCTTCACCGAAGTTCCATTGAACATTAAAGATTCATGGTACATAAGTATATACAAGCTAACATTTTTAAGTATAATTTTTGCTTGAACTAAAATTTTGATGAAATGTTTTGTCTTTTGAAAGAATGTTTTGTTTTTGTTTGAAGACAAGAAAATTGTTGCTTCTTTGATAAAATCTGTGGCTCGTATTACTGCAGTAGAACTGAATCAAACTTATTCGGACTTAAATAAAATGACTACAAAATTATATAGATGGGAAATCACAATATCTGAAATAGGTAATTACTATTTTATTGCAATCTGAAATTCTTAGCCTTCCATGTTTCGTAATATCCAGTTCATGTAACTCGACACACGTGTGTACACCCCCGGAAATCCCGGCTCAGCACACCGGAAACCGAAAGAAACGATGCCTACAAGCACCCACGGTGAACTGTAATCGACTTGATCCTCTTTGTACATTAATGGCCCACCGGAATCGCTCTAGAAAGAAAACAGATCGTTGAAGAAAAATTGCATTAACTCTGTAAAAAATTATTTTTTTGTTTTCAATCTATAAGGTAATCTCGAGTGGAAGTATGATCAATCATGGTTTAAAGCAATGTTGTCCTTGTAGAACTTCAACATTTCTCTAGCTGTTATGGTATTTTGTATAAAACTTTTCTGATTATGAGAAACAGGCGCTATTCACTGCTAAAATTCACGCATGCATACGGTTTGATAACATTTTACATTGTGGTGAAACCTTCAGTTTTCACGCATACCCATTAAAATTCCACGCGTTCGAAGCCGCTAGTAAAAACAAGTTGTATATAAAGCTTGTTAGCATGAAATAAAGGTACTTATATACTAAACCGTCGATCTTTATCGCCAAATTTGAAGGCGTCGCCAATGAGTTACTGAACCGTTGACTCTGACGGTGTTATACTTAAGTACCGAATTAAATATCAGAAAGCTACTTGATCTGTAGCTAATGTTTTTATACTTTCTACCTCCGTTTATTCAATTTCTTTCGACTTACACATTCACGTTCAAACTCAACTTTTAAAAAAAAAACTCTCAATCAGTTTCGTAAATTGGTGTCATACTTTCATTTCAGGGCATTTTATAAATATTTACTTCTGTCTTTTACTAGTGATTTGAGCTTATTTTTATTAATTCTGTGCATGGCTTACTTTTTTGTTTTGTTGTTTGTACTTTGACTTCAGGAATTCTGTATTTTTTCCCGTTTTGTAGTCATGAATAATAGTATAAGTAGGAATAATTATTCGGTTATAATTATTCGATAGTCGGTTTCACTTCAATCAATTATTCATAGTTTTCAGTACAGAAAGTGATATTTTAAAAACTTTCTGAACATATATAAATGAGCAAATGCAATTATTTAAAAATGTAATCTCTGAGTACACAACGAAAACAAATTATGGTATATTACTGTGAAAAAAATTTCAAGCACTAGTACTGTCTGTCCATTAGGAGATCTCTGGCCGACAGCCGTCTATGTTTACGGCGGGCGTTATAGAAACAGGCGTCGATAGGGAGGATCCATTTCGAATGGGTGGAATCGAACCGAAGTCTGCGAGGGTATTCTTTATCTTGGCGAAAAAATGAAGCGATAAAAAAACTATTGCTCATTCGTCTTCTCGCTTTTACCGCAGCTGTTCGTCTCTTTATATTTGTTTAGCTTACTTCTTTTATATTTTGTTGATATTTTCTTTGGTTAATATTAACTGCATTTCATTATTTAATAAATTTTGTCTCTTGAATTTTGAGATCCTTTAAAATGCCTTTTCGATTTAAGAATGGAGGGACTTTAAAATCACAAGCACGTAAAATTGTGCATAATGTTATAGAATTTTGCTTGAAACTTGCTGAAAATTCGTATTGGGAAAAAGATGGGGTTTTAGAAGAACTAGTAGATGAACTGGTGATTCAGATTGGAAGTACTGAATCGGATTCCGATACAGAAGAAACGGAATCTTGTCACAGTGATTTAGAATTCTTTTAATTGAAAGTACACAACTGTCACACGATCTCTGCTAGTTTTGCACTCTTTTAATAATAATAAATGTGTTTTATAAATAAAAAGTGAATTTTAAAATTGCTTTTTTTTGTTTCATTTCAATTAGTTTAATCGTAAGTTATAGAAGATATAGAATTTTATTTAGTTTATTTCCTGAAGCTACGAAATTGATTCCTTTTTGTTATTTTATATTTTTTCATCAATATTCTCTTGCTTTCTGTTATTCAATATGTCGATAATCAAATGTTTCAGCTTAACATACTTTTGATTATCCTTAAAATTTGATAAAATGTAATTGTTAATTTTGAGTTTCGAAAAATAGTATATATATCAAAAATAAATAAATTTATTTATTTTGGAGAGGTTTTAAGCATAATTAAAAATGGATATTTTACTTTGTAACAGCAACCTTTTATAAAAATTATGAAATAATTACGATTATTATGTTATTAGTTTTATGTTGAATTAGACAGATTACTTCGCGTTTGCTGAGAAGAATTTGATCTTAACTAGTTACATAAATTAAATGAAAATTAAATTTTTGTCATGCTGGATTCTACTTAATTTTTTTTTCTTCTTGTGCAGTCGTTAGACATATAAATAATTATTCAGTTTTTCTATTTGATTTACTCTGTTCTTTCTGTACTAATCAGAAAGGGATTTCTATATTATTCTAATCGGAATAATATATATTTTCAAAATTCCAAGAATGCAAATGATTTTCAGCCCAGTGAATTATTTTTCGAATTTGCTTTCGAAAATTAAAGACAATATATCAATACCGCCAATTAGGTGCTAAACGCGCCAACGTAAGAAACTTGAATGAATTTCTATCTCTGCGAAATGAACTCTTCCTGCATTAACCTGTTTCTATAACTCCCGCCTTAAACATAGACGACTGTCGGTCAGAGATCTTCTTATGGACAGACAGTATTAACGACACTCGTAAGGGGCTGATCCCCCCTTTTGATATTTGGTATTTTATGCTGTATTTATTTACTTTTTTGTGATTTACTCTAGGTTAGTTTTATTTCATAAGACGAAGAAAAAATAAATATCCGTGTGTATTTGAATTATAATTATAAATAATTTTATAACAGTTTTCGCAATAAATTTCAAGTTTCAAAAATTTGAAGTAAATTTATTTTTCTATACTGAAAAGTAAATAGGTTCGAATGGGCGTAGCTTTTCGTTTATATTTATTCATTATTATTATTCATGCATTTTATATTTATTATTCGTTTATATGTATTACATAAGCATTTGCTTTAAGTAATCGGGGAAATAATTTAAAATTTTAAGATAAATTAAATGATCTTAGCTTATTTATTCAATTCGTCATTTAATTTTAAAGATACGACTTGATTTTTTTATTTATAGATTCATAAGACCTGAATATGTATTTAAAGCTGTAAAAGTTGCACATTTTTTCAAGTTTATTATGAAATAAAATTATCCAACATACATAGGTGACAAATATTTCTTGTGTTATTTTCTTCCATACTACCGAAAAGGAGTACGAATCCTTATTTTATGTATTTTTTAATTCAAGAAATTCCTATCTTCAAAATACTTGAAATTATTTTTACTGCCCCTAAGATTCATAGATCTTTAAAAAAGTAGCCACAATTTAATGTAAATTTATCTTATTTAATGTCAAATTTTAATTATTTGTTGCATATTGAAGATAAGAAAATTTTAGTTTGCATTTACCATTCTAATTATTCTTACCTGACAAGCATCTTTACCGCCTTCTTCAAAACCAGCGCATAAAAAGTTATTGGTTACACCTCTAGGCAAAGAATTTTGGACCACTTGGCGATAAGCACGACGACATTTTTCTGTTGACACTACAGGAATATTGTCAACAATGTGCAACACAGAAGTTCCTCTGCCACCTTCGGAGAAAAAAATTATAATTAAGTAAATTCGAAGACATATCAGCTGTCAAAGGAACTTAAAAAATTACTAAACTGTAAGAAGAGCGATGAATATTGAATTTTAATATAAAGAAGACGCTTGCATTTACCTAAATAATCAATGCGGTAAATCTTTGAGTGTCTTGTAAAACAATTAATTTCCATTTAAAAATTAATGCCGATAGAAGTCGAAAATAAACTATATGTTGGACCATCTCATAAGGATTAAATTAATGTTCTCAGCTTCGCTACACAAGCAAAATCATGCAAATAAAACAAGCATCTTGAAAAAAAATTTATTTCTCTTTCTTTTTTAAAATTTTGATTGATTTACTCTCACATTGAATTCATTTTCTTTTATTATTGTCATGTCAGAACGATGTTGTTTTTGCGTCAACAAAAATCCGTAGGCGAAAAATAAAGATTTTGTTATCTGCACGAGCATGTCAAAAAATCAGTTTTTAATAACACTCTGCCATTGCATTTACAAAAGCTCCAATTAAAAAAAATAATTTAATTACTACAGCAAATAAAATCTAGAAATTTTTTATTTTGAGCACGTGATTATATGAAATGAAATAAGTGGGAATTGCTATTTTTTTTAAACAATAAATACGAGACAAAGTTTTTTGGATTGTGAGCAGTACTAAAGTGACTCATTCAATGAAACAATCAAAATGAATAAAAATATAATTTAATTTTCACGAGCACGTCGTGCTTGGCCTTTCAAGAAACGATATTCTGACACGATACATAGAAATATGTATAACCGACTTCATTTTATGTTTTTTATGAATGTAACATGAGATTCTGTAGACTTATTTGTTACCTGACAATTTTGAAAAGACAAAATTGAATGTAATATTTTTTTAGATTTCTGACAACCGAATTTGACATATAATTACTTATTTATTATTATCTATTTCATGTCTACTAACGAAAAAAAACACCATGTGATAAATTTATATCTCCACTTACCGAATGATGTGTGCCCCCATCCCAATAGAAATGTTTTGGCGCCTGTGAGGTTTTTAGCTGCAATTTTTGGCGACGGTAAGCAGATGTGAGCTGCAAATGGATTGAGGATTTCCTTGTCCAGTGTGATCATGGCGATGTCGTGATGGTACTGGCCAGGAGTGTAATCTTCGTGAACAATAATTTTCTTCACTTTAACTGGATAGCCTTCATCCACATGTATATTTCCGATATGAATGGAATATATAGAAGGATCCAAAGGATCTCTGAAATCATTAGCATCAAAATAATCACATTGTAATATAAAATTTAAAAAATATTTTTTTGGAAGCACTTAAGTTTTACACCTTATTGTTGTTTTGATTTTCATAATCTTTAACTTTTCCACTTTAAATAAAGAGAGGGGGAAAACATATAGAGTCAAGAAAGTTACATTCTGTCTTCCTATTTTATTAGTGAAATTTAGTTATTGCATGAATGACGACAGATTTTATATTAGGCTCATATTTGGCCACCTTGAAATGATAAGCACATACTACTAGTTTTATTTATCAGATTAGTCCTATTATATGATTTAACTAAGCTAATTTCGGTGAACAAAGCTTCCCAAGCATGCGTAGAATAAATATGGAAGGCAATGCTGTTACAAGGTCCCAGAAATAGTCTTAATATCCCGGGACACTGTAATAAGCTCTAACTATTTCTCGCGTTTGTCTTCAGGGTTGTTGTAATTAAACTTCTCCTATAAACAACTTCATACAATGCAAACTAATGAACGCATTGCAACGAAATTCGGTTTATAGACTATACACGAGATGCTCTCACGGTATTTTGGAGTATTTTTTAAAAATTTCCAAAATGTCCTCTATAGGACGTGTTTTCATGGAAAAAACATTAATTTTAAGACAATAAATGACCAAAACAAAAAATTCAGAAACAACATTAGCATTTATTGACTAGTTTCTGATAATCTTGTCTTCGAACCACATGAAGTAAAGATAAGATAAAAAAAATAGCAATTCATTATTTGAGAAAAAAATAAGTTCAGTTTGTAGAAACAAGAACAGATTAGAACGAAATTGGGTACTTACGCACTAGACCGTCGGCACCAATGGTTTAGTAATACATTGGTGACGGATTCAAATTTGCCGATAAACCATCGACGCCAACGAAACCAAAAAAATGGCGGACAACAGTTAAAGTTTGAGCAATTTTTAAAATAGTGGCAGTTTAGCAACTCATTGGCGACGTCTTCAAATTTGGCGATAAAGATCGACGGTCTAATACGTAAGTATCCGAAATTGCATAAGAGGAGCAGCTGTTAATCGTGTCCAGGATGACGCAGCGAAAGGTGCTCCATGTGACCACCCTCGTTCACCTACAAAATTTCAAGTCGATGGACAATGTTTTAAGAGCAGGTCGTAACTGATCAGGTGTGATGCCTTGCACATGAAGGATTATGGAGTTCTTTAAGTGTTTCAACGTCTGAACAGCCGGCTTGCTGGCACAGAGGTAGCGCGTCTGCCTCGTGTTCAGGAGGTCCCGGGTTCGAGTCCTGGTTCGGGCATGGTTGTTATTCTGTGTGCTATCTGTGAGATGAGTGAATGTGCCCCCCTGTAAAAAGGGGTTGTGCAAGCGAACGTGATGAGTGTGTAGCAAAAGTCGTACTCTTGGCCCTAGTTGGCGCTACTTGAAACAAGAGACGCTTCATTCGGCTTAAATCTGCTGCTGGGTCCAGCAGCGAGCTTGTCCATAGGCAAGTGCCATTAGAAACAACAACAACAACGTCTGAACAAGATACCGTCATCATTACAGCTGGAAGCATCGACATAAGACATGACAACGACTGCAAATGTTTCTTACCCTAATCTGTTTTGCATAGAGCTTCCTCTTCTTCGGAACCATGCAAATCTCGGAATTTTTTTTCTAGAATTGACAGCTTTTTCCGATTTTATATTTTATTACTTATTATTCTTATTATGGATTGTTAACATATTGTATTCCACTTTATGTTTTTTTTGGAAAAGGGGCCATTTGATGGACATTTTGGAGCATTTTTTCTTTTTCTGGAATATCTGCGAACGAATCTCGTGTATATTCTATATACCAAACTTCTTTGCAACACGTTCATTCGTTTGCGTTGTAGAATGCTGTTTATAGGAGAGGTTTAATTATAACAACCCAGTATTTTACTTCTGCCTCACTTTCTACCTGTTTATATTTTCGATATTTACTCTAAAGTTAACGTAATTCTAGTTCCTACCCTAGTAGCACACAAATATCGTACAATATTGATCAATATTCCAAATACTGTTTAATATTGTGGAATATTGCTTAATATCATATAAACTGAAGTGACAAAAGTCATGGGATGACTGTTAATATCGTGTCGGTCCTCCTTTTGCCCGGCGAAGTGCAACAACTCTACGTGTCATGGAGTCCACAAGTCGTTGGAAGTCCTCTGCAGGAATATTGAGCCATGCTGTCTGTATAGACGTCCATAATTGTGAAAGTGTGGATGGTGCAGGAGTTTGGACACGAACGGACCTTTCGATGATGTCCCATAAATGCGCGATGGGATTCATATCGCGCGATCTAGGTGGCCAGATCATGCGCTGGAATTGCCCGGAATGTTCTTCAAACCAATCGCGGACAGTTCTGACCCGGTGACATGGCGCATTGTCATCCATAAAAATCCCATCGTTGTGTGGGTACGTGAAGTTTATGAATGGCTGCAAGTGATCTGCAAGCAGCTGAACATAACCATTTCTAGTCAATGATCGGTTCAGTTGCACCAGAGGACCGAGTCCATGCCATGTAAAAACAGCTCACACCATTATGCAGCCACCACCAGCTTGAACAGTGCCTTGCTGACAATTTGGGTCCATGGCTTCGTGGGGTCTGCGCCACACTCGAACTCTACCATTAGCTCGTAACAACTGAAATCGTGACTCATCTGACCACACCACGGTTTTCCACTGGTCTAGGGACCAGCCGATATGCTCATGAGCCCAGGAGAGTCGCTGCAGGCGATGTCGTGCTGTCAGTAAAGGCACTCGAGTCGGTGTTCTGCTGTCATAGCCCAAGGAAGACAAATTTCGCCGCACAGTCCTATCGGACACGTTCCTCGTACGTCCCACATTGATTCCTGCAGTTATTTGACGAAGTGTTGCGTGTCTATTAACATTGACCATTCTACACAGATATCGGTGGTTTCGGTCGTTAAGTGCAGGTGGTCGCCTACTGCGCTGTCCATGATGGGATGGGATAGGATGCCTGAAATTTCATACTCTCGGTACACTCTTAATACTGCGGATTTCTGAATGTTGAATTCACTAACGATATCCGCAATGGAATGACCCAAGCGTCTAGCTCCAACTAACATTTCACGTTCAAAGTCTGTTAATTCTCGTCGTGCCGCCATAAATCACGAAAAACCTGTTCACATGAGTAACTTGAACACAAATGAAAGCTCTGGAAAACGAACTGCGCATTTATACTTTTTCGCTGCGATACTACTGCCATCTGTATATTTGCATATTGCTATCCCATGACTTTTGTCACTTCAGTGTGTGTGTGTATATATATATATATATCTTAATATATATAAATTACGTGTCACGTTGTTTGTCCGCGATGGACTTCTAAACTACTTAACCAATTTTAAAATAATTTACACACCATTTGCAGTTTGATCCAACTTAAAAGGTAGGATAGTTTATTTTTCGGAATATCCATTAGTTCGGGGAAAATTAATTAAAACCCCTTAATTTCTGTTAAATTTAAACCTGTAATGCTACTTTCCGAGTGAAACACAGCCTTCCGGAGAAGCGATCGCTTATGTGTCCTGTTTCGTCCCGTAAAACCGCGTTTTTTAAATTGCCATCGTTACGCGTCCGTTCAACTTATACTCAATATCGCAGTGGAATCGGATGGACTTTCTATCGTAGAACACGTAGGTATAATTTTTTTTACGAAACATCGACGCAAAAATTAAATATCGATTTTTTAAAAAAAGGTCAATTTTGACGGGTCTATTTTTTGAACGGCCCTGTAAAATAGACGCTTAACTGGAAAAATACAGAAAATATGCTTCCTGAAAGACAATACAATGTAGTATTCTGCAATATGATTTAAAAAATCGAATTTTTAAAACTGAATTTTTGGCGAATTTTTAAACGAAGAGGCGAAATTTCGCTTTAATATTTAATTACGCCGAAACTTTTCAAGATAATCAAATTTTTTTTACAAAAAGTTCGATAAATTTTTCAAAATGGTGTGAAAGATTGTAAAAATCTGATAGAAAATTGCGCATTTAAAAATATTTTTGTCGTTTATTGTATTTTCCCCTTCAGCATTACAAATCTAATCCATTGATAGATAAAAATGAGACTAAATTGTTTTTGTATAATTTGGCATTGCTTTGGCACACCCTGATCAATTTCGAAAACAATCCTGCAAAAATTACGCGTCTTATGAATTCATTCCAGGTTTTCCACCTCACATACTTCACCTGAAAGTTGGGACAACAGTAATGCTACTACGAAACCTTTCTCCACCTAAATAATGCAATGACACCAGACTACGAATGACTGAACTTAAGTAAGTAATTGAAGCTATGATAATTACTGGATGTGCTCGAGGAGTGTTGGTTTTAATACCCAGCAGTCCACTAATTCCGTCGGACTATCCTTTTGAATTTAGAAGAGTGAAGTTTCCTGTAAAAGTTTGCTTTGCAATAACCGTTAATAAGTCACAAGGACATAAATTAAAAGTAGCAGGAATCGATTTAAGAGGAGACTGTTTTTCACACGACCAATTTTATGTAGCTTGGTCCAAAGTCAGTTCATCAAGCAGCTTAATAATTTTAGCACCAGAAAAAATACCCGAAAATGCTGTATACAAAGAAGTTCTTGCTTAAATATAGGTATAACAATAAAATGTGGCTGGCTTGCGTTTATAAAGAAAATCAATACTTTAAAAGGATCGTTAAGGACTGGTTAAGGACAAGGGTGTATATATAAGTAGTCCAGGGGCCCAGGGACCCTCCCAAAATTAGAAAAGAATTATAGATAATAAGTAATTATTATAGGGGATTTTCGTAACTATGTGCACGGAGCACTGTTATCCTCCTCTAATTCCATTACCCGAGCAATGCCGGGTGCGGGAATGCTAGTATAT
>JAOUZG010000273.1:3404724-3420164 GCA_026289955.1 Argiope argentata
TTGTGGCGCTGCGATCAACGCCTACACCGTCGGATTGAAGTGGAGTGAAGTAACAAGAAACAGAACTGTTCTAATAAAAAGCGCGTGCAGTAGTTTTGGTTCCGGTGATCGTTGTAAATGTTTTTCGTGTTCCTGTCCTGTCCTGTTCGTTTTAAACTAAAAGTAAAGTCTGTTTTAAATAAATTATTTTTGTAGAGTGGTGTATTTGACGATTGGAAATAATACACACCCACTACAAATATCTTTTGTCATTGAACCTAAAACCCGATATTAACAAGATTTGAGTCTGTGGTGCCTCAATTCTGATCGCTGAAGTATTATTTTTTGTATCACGTGCATCAGCGGAAATGCAAGATTTATTATTGTGATGTTAAAAAGATTATCCTCGCTGACTCACTGCATTTCCGCACTTTTTATGATGTATCTAAATATTTTTACTTATATGTTTTTTCTGAGTTGACAACCGGAAATTGCTTTTAAAAATTAATTTTTACTTTGTTTCAGCTAATAAAGTTGTTTCGTAGAGTCGATGTTATGCACACATATTAGAGAATTAAGTCAGTTAAATCATTTGGAATAACATCGACTCTACGAAACAACTTTATTAGCTGAAACAAAGTAAACATTAATTTTTAAAAATAATTTCCGGGCACCACAAGTCTCTGGATAATGGCCAACCTTGGATCATTTGTTGAATACAAACATCTGAAAAAGCTTCAAAATATCTAAAAGGGGGTCCTTTTCAGAGAAAATATATAAAATATTATTTCACTATTATGTTACACTAACCTAAAGATTTAGCTTTCCCTTAATTTATAATTACGATGACGAATTTCCAATAGGCAATTCTTAAGACTGCTGAGACAAAAAAAGGTCGTAGACAGGTCTATTAAAAAATGCTATTGGCTTACTTCTCAAATAAATAAATAAAAGCAAAGAAAAAAATGTAAGGAATATAAATTTTATGAATTGTAAAATGTTTGAAATACAGTATCATACACACCGATTTATTAAAATCATCAAGTAAATATAAATTTTTAGTAACAACTTGTTTAATTAATTAATTTATTTAGAAGTTTATCACTATTTGTTATGTCATGCTTCATTTGAAAGAACCTATGAAAGGATTTTGATGTTATATTCATTTGAAATTAAAACTTTAATAACGTTTTGGTATTCAATATTGTCTTTATTATCTTTGTTCACCTGTGTGGATAAGGAAATTATTGACTAATAGCAAAGTTCAATTTTTTAAAGAATGTTATTATTTTAGTGTTATTTTCTGTAGTATATTTATTTAAAAAATAAAGGAATAAAAACATATACATTTTCAAAATTTTATCAAGTAAAAAATAAACTGAACACATTCATTAATAGCCGATCAAAAAATTTGTTGAAATGGGAAATAAATTGATTACCTATTAAAAGAAGGACATCAAAATGTGCATTGTTGAAATCACAAAATACCTAAATCAACTATTATTTATTTAAAATTTCTATTCCAAATAAAAATAATGTAAATATGCAAATCTTATTCGTTGTCCTTTTCTAGGCATTTCAATTTGTCTTAATTTATACTTATGTTGTTGTTGTTACTAATGGCACTTGCCATAGACAAGCGCTTTGATTGTCGTCAGCGGTTTCAAGCCGAATGAGCGTCTCTAGTCTTTGAAGTAGCTCCAACTAAGGCCAAGAGTACGACTTAGCTACACGCTCATCACGTTCGCTTGCACAGTTCCTTTTTTACAGAGGAGCACGCTCATACACTCAAAAATAGTACGCAGAAGAACAATCCTTCCCTGACCGGAATCGAACCCGGGAAGTCCAGATCACGAGAAAGACGCACTACCTCTGTGCCAGAACGCCGACTGTACTTATGTAGAAAAGATATATAAATATCGTAAAAATGGCAGATAATGTTCGAATGTTTTACCTCTTTTTCTTGCCTTTTCTTCTTCCACTTTTCTCAGAAGAGCTCCTCCTAAAGCCAGTGGAAAACCGCAGCACACTTTCGGTATTACGTCGGACACCCAACCACACATGGCAGGCCAGCCACCCATCGCCATTGAAGCAGTAGCAAATTTGCAAATCCGAATATCTTGGCATGGGCTTCGTCCCGAAGCTGTGGTGCAATTTTCATTGAAGTGAGTATAATTCCATCTTAGAAAATTTTGAATTACACGTCCCTCTGGGATTGGAAAAGAAAAAGAAGGGGGGGGGGGACTCTTAAATTTTTTGTTAAAAATAACAATGCGATGAAATTGAGAATAAGTAAAATATGTATTAAAGTACAAATCTAAGTGAATAAGCAATTTTTATTCAAAAACTATCATTTCAGAGATCAGATTAATATTCTCTAAAAATATTAGTAAATTATCTCTGCATTTGTACTTTCCTTTTAAAAACCTTAATAAACGTTAATAATTCGATTTAATAATGGTCACTAAAAATATCGATGAATTTTATCTTCATTTGAAATTTTCGGATGAAAACGCTAATGCTACAGTTTGATTTGATAATGGGCTCTAAAAATATCGATGAATTACCGCTCCATTTGCAATTTTCGTATAAAGCTAATGTTATAGTTTAATTTAAAAATGGTCATTAAAAATATTGGAAAAATACCTCTTTATATAAAATACTTGATATGCATTTATATCCCAGATTTTCCTGATGAAAATGTATATTTTATGTTTATTTTTTGCAATTAAGACTGAGAAAAAAGCAATTATTTGAAATTTCCCTTCTAATCGAATGTGATATATATTCATTAATGTGCAAAGTTAATGATGGATAAACCAAAATAAATAAATAAAATAACAAGCAAATTAGATTCTATGACTTTTTATTTTTTAGTAAAATAAAATTTATACGGATTAAATCAAAATCATTAAAGGTTTTAGTAGAATAAAATTTACATGGATGAAATCGAAACAAATCAAAATAATTATACTTATAGAAGGGAATAAAATTTATATGGATGAAATCAAACAATTATAATTTTTAGAAGAATAAAATTTATTTTATATCGATGAAATTACAACAAATTGAAACAGTTATATTTTTAATGGAATAAAATTTTTATGGATGAAATCAAAAGAATTAATTTTTAGTAGAATAAAATTTATATGGATGACATAGAAACAAATCATAGTAATTACATATTTAGAATGTAATAAAATTTATATGGATGAAATCAGAAAAATTAAATTTTTTGTGGAATAAAATTTATATGGATAGAATCAAAACAAATTCAAATATTCTACAAGCGTCTAAGTTTCCTTCTAATTTAGATGAGAAGTAAAAGCCCATAAATATTCCCCAAAACACCATTAAAAATAGCAAATAAAGAACTTCCATTACGAGCAAACATAAGAGCCTTGTAATCATGTTATAAAATAAAACGTACATGTAATATTAAAAAAAAAAGCCAAGATTAAAAATTTTTCTGCTGTACTTATAAAATTAATAAGTATTCAACAGTAAAAATTGATATTAAATTACAACAGCAATTTGGAAATAATTTGCAGCTTACCATTTGCCATTGTCGAACACTGGACGATTATAAATAATCCCAGGAACACTAAAACACTACTTGCTACCTTACTTTCCATTTTCTTGATAAACGGAATCGTAGGAAAAAATCATGCACAAGCGGAATGACCTTAGAAAAATGAAAGTTGAAGAGGAACCGGAATTCTGACATCACTGCTTCCCCTTCCCTCTAAAAAGTTGCTCACAACGAATAATAAGTACTTTTTTTTTATTTTGCCCTTCAAAATAACTTGAAAGAAATATGAAATGAACTTTGGAATATCACTTAACGAGCACAATTCGTTCTCTTATCTTACTAGTAATGCGAAATATACATTAAACAATTTCTTCCATAGGAATTTCGATCACAATTTTATACGTGGGGCAGCGGAATAAAATTTCAATTATTTGAAAGTAAGCGAGGAAATTTTGGGGAGACACTGCCATTGGATTGAAAATTGAAAATAAAATTTATTTCTAATATCATTATAAAAACGAACATATTTTAAATTGTGTTTGTTGTTTTAAATTTGTATTTAAAATGCACTTCGATTTTTGTGTACTTTTGATAGTTTTCGTGCTTTAGATCCATGTAATATATAAAAGTTTTCGATTTTTTAAATTTATAAAAATATTAATCTATAGTATTTTTAAGTACTAAAACAATATGAAGCATTGATGTCTAATTCACGGCTTTTTGGTTCCACAGGGCCCACACAGAACGTTTTTACAGCGCAGTAGACATAATAGTCCGTATACAATAAAATAAATAAATAAATAGATTAAAATGAGATCTCCTATGCATATTTCAATGTATTACCTGAGAACATAATTTCTCGAACAGCCAAGCACCACGTGCTCGTTCAAGTTAAAAAATATTTTTATTCATTTGAATTGTTTCATTGAATGAGTCACTTTAATATCGCAAACGATCCGAAAAACTTTGTTTCACATTTATTGTTTAAAAATATATCCCATTTATTTCTTTTCATATAATCACGTGCTCAAAATGACATTTATCTAGGTTTAATTGGCTGTAGCCATTAACTTATTTTTTAAAAAATCAAGCCTTTGTAAATGCAATGGCAACACGTTATTAAAAGCTTATTATTATTTTTTTTTTTGAGATGCTTATGCAGATAATAAATTTTTTACTTTTCGCCGACGGATTTTTGGTGACGCCAAAAACCTCATCCCAAAAACTATATCATGTTTTGACATGATAAAAAAATTAACTTTTGCTTTCATTAAATTAAATTTTTTTAATTATACATAAACAGTAACTATAAATTCCTCTGTTTCCAAATTCAACAACTTTTTCAATTTTTCAAATTCTTAATCACGGATAATTATTAATTACAAAACACAACATTCAACAAAGGTTCATTACTCTCTTGCTACATCTCCGAGTCAATTGCCTCATTTTTTTTTTCATTTATTTATTTTTAGCAATTGTAATAAAATAATAACTATTGCGTTTCTAATATTGAAGTACTATTTCTGAATGATTTTTTTTCTCGATATTTGCTGGCCGTATTTGAAGACATTCAAAGAACTAACAAAGTGAATTATTTCTTCGTTTGAAAGCAGTATTTATTATGCAATCAATCATTCTTTTCTTATTATAGAAACTAAATCCCTTATCAAATCCATCATTATTGACATTCGGCTTTGTAAGTGAACTACCACTGTTGATGTTTAACCACTTAACTGTTTTAATTTCTTTACTATCTAATAAGATGACATCTTCTATTTTGAGAATATATTTTTATTTTGATTCAAATGGAAATCCATTTAATACTTGACTTATCTATGTATTCGAAGTAATTTTAATATTGAATTATAATCGTTATAAATGATTCATTTCTAGCTTACAACTATCAAAGTTCGATAAATGATGCATGAATGGCACTTCGGCAAAACAGTTAAGTGGTTAATGGCCTTATTACACATAAAACAATGTGTGGGGGAAAATCAAGAATCCGTTTAAGCATGCTTCCTGCTCTCTTTCTGAATCAAATGAACAAAATACCCAGCAATTTGTGTTACAAACACACTGCACACAACTTGGTAAAACTGAAATCACAAGTATTTAAATTTCTATAGCTTTTAGAAGCTCTATCACTGAAGAATATTACGTATTATCCCAGGGACGTCGGTAGATTGCCTCAGTATGATACAAGTCTTAGAAATGTTGTCCATTTAATGTTTTTTTTCCTTAAAAATTACCTTCGAGTATAATTAAAAATAAAACTACACAAAGTGTGCGAATATGGTTTTTAAAACACAAATACTTTTTAAATACAAAATGACTTTAAAACAATGATATCAACGACAGAATTTATTACAGTTTTGTCCTTCAACTTATACAAATTGGTTAAATCGGAAATGTGTAGACTAGAGTGACTGCCCAAGTTGATTCTATTGAAATCTACGACAGATTACTGTTCGGCTCATTGAGCTTCTTAAATAACATTTTATTAAGAATTATTTCTTCAATTTGTTTTCACTATCCACAGAGAAGAGGGTACTAATAAAAAATCTCACAACTACAGCTGTTTTCAGCATTTGTATCAGAATACCGTTACCGCTGAATATTCTGACCGATCGGTTATTTTGTCATAAATAATCTAAAACATTCAAACATTTCATATAATATGTTAAC
Source organism: Argiope argentata (assembly GCA_026289955.1). Lineage (NCBI taxonomy): Eukaryota > Metazoa > Arthropoda > Arachnida > Araneae > Araneidae > Argiope > Argiope argentata. Next base: position 3,410,924 of record JAOUZG010000273.1, read on the forward strand.
GACCTGAATGCATCAGGTAATTCTTCTTGAAAATTATTCGAATTAATATTACATTCAATTTCCATGGAGGTCGGTGCAGTAATTTTCTACCATTTTGTTTATATTTTTTAAATTTTAAAATGTCCCATAAATAATGACATTTTTTATTAAATTTCCAAAAACGTCAGTTATTTGTTCATAGAATTAAGGGCAATGTTCAAAATAAAATTGAAAAAATATATGTTAAATTTATTTTTCTCAGTTAATGTTAATTTTCTCTTTTAAAGTTATCTGTTAATTGAAAATTTAAACAGCCCATTAGAATAATCAAGATGTATTGACCAATAGCTAGGACATATTAGTTATAAAATATTTTATGTAGAATTATTTAGGCTTAATTAACTCTCAACTGAGTCAACAAATTTTTAAAAAGGAAAGGAATACGAGGATTGTAGAATAAAAAATTCAATTGGTGTATTTTTTTTGGTATTTATCCTGAACTCATTATATGTAGGTCATATATTCTATGTTGGTCAAATTTTAATTTTGAAGAATTTAAATGCATGCGTTTTGAATAGTCAATTACTTTATGATAAAAATAAATTGCTTTACTAGTACATAAAAGAATTTAACACGCGGTCTGTAAAAGGAATACTAAATTAAGCACTAAATTATAAAATTTCAAAAAGAAAAAAAACCTTAATAGAAATTCTACACTTTTAGAGCAGTTGGAATAAAAAAAAAACGAACTTTACAAACTAGCATTTCGTGAGCTACTTAAGCCATCTATACGATTAATTTGTGATTAACAATAAGAAGGCCGCGAGCAAAACACTGAAACCTAAAGAAAAATCAGGATTGCCCATTTATTACAATGGCCACACTATTAATGCAAAAAAAAAAAAAAAAAAAAAAAAAAAAACAAATGCCCCTTTTAATAAAAAGTCCAAAAAAAAAAAAAAAAAAAAAAAAAAAAAAAAAAAAAAAAAACTCCTGCTTTTTTAAGTTGTACGTGCAGTACAGGCAAGAAATTTAAGGGTCCAAAGTTATTATTTCTGAAATTTTCAAGCACTAGGAAACTGTAATAATTTTAGTCAATTTAGATTTAAAACCATGAAATATTGTTATTTATTTATGGCCTTGAAAAAAATATTTAAAACTGAGAAATGTATTGTTCGTATTTAAATGATTGAAAAGTTAATGACAAATCGGAAATGTATGATAGTTAAATAATTACTTCTATATTTTTTTTCTTGCAATTTTAAAGCTCGTCCGCTCGATTTAGATAGTCAAATCTGTAGCTGTTGCAAACATTAATGGTTATTTTTAAAAATAAAAATCATTTGTTCAAGCCTTTCTACTTTTGATAATTTTTATAAATAAACAGAATTTTAAATTAATAAAAACGTGGGATTCTAAACTGATATAAGGGTTTTACATTTCGATGAAAATAGTTGCAGGAATGTTCTAAAGTTAATTAAAGAGCGTCTATGTTTTACCTAAAAATGCTTGTGCTTGAGACAACGCTGCCCTTAACAGCACTGAAATTCGAAAATATATTTTAATATAAAAATGAAATTTAAAAATACAGGGAGGGATTCCTCATTCTTATATCCTAACCAGTGCACATAAGGAAATCTCTCTTTCAAAAGTAGATATACAGTCTTTCTCTAAAATAAATATATTTCATTACGTTTTTAGCGTTAATTTTAAATAGAGATTTTAGGATTTTTTTAAAAATAAAAAGTATTTGTTTTAATTGATACTTGACTTCAGACTACTCCGCATTCATGATTTTATACATTATTGAAACAGAGTTATGGTGTTTTTATATTTATTTTTAATAATTAGGTAACGTAACGAATCATATAGATCAATAAGTTAAATTCGATAAAGTGTTATTTTTATTCTAATGTTTTATAATGTATAAAATGTATAATATTATCAATCTTATTTATTTGCCTCGAGATTTATTTTAAGCGACCTACTTGAGATTCCCTCTCTGCCAGTGGCGGGGCTTCCGAAATAAAATCGTTTCAGGATGCATTTTCATCCCGGTGGCCCCTTCAGTTATCATAAGCCCCTACCAAGGCCGGTCCGTTGTAAATCCGCCGCTATCTGCATCTACGAACAAGTGGTAATAAATCTAAGTCATTTTAATAAAAGTTTAAATAAACGCAATAATTCCATTTTATGAATTTATTTTGCTTGCTCTTTTCTTTTTCATCTTTGCTTTGGATAGTATTTTTTTTTTTTTGAAAATCCTTTATCCGTATAATAATCCAATTATTTTAAATGTGAATTCAAATTGTTTTTAAAGTCGTTTGTTTATTTTTGAAAGAATGCAATAATGGATGTAAAACTTTCTGGGATCTTTTAAGAATAAACTTTTATTACACAGGCTGCATATTTGTGTCGTTTTCAACGAAATTAATAAGGGAATGAAAAAAGTTTCAGTTGTGAAAGCAAAGATCTGCTGTAGCTAAAAGTACAGAAACTAAGAAAATAATTCTAGCACCTCTAGAGGCGAATCCACCCGCTACTATGACAAATACAAAATAAATGAAGGAAATTGTTTTAAAGTTTTTCTTCTTTGTAACATTATATTATTATTCAAGCTCGTAATTTGAATTCCATTTTTTTACTTAGAGATCGTTTTAAGATATCACATTTCAGCACTGCATTCACGGTTATTTTCATTAGTTATGTAATCTCTGATTTCAAGACTTACTTAGGATGGCAATTTAATATCCTGGCATATGGATAGTGATATGTTATTAAATTAATAGTGCGTCTAGAGGGTCATCGTAATTAGAACCGGCGGTGTTCTTAATTTTGAAATCTATTTATTTTTTAAAAAATTAATTCATAATTTACAACCATAAGAAGAAACCTATTTATTTCATATAAAATGATAATTCCTTTTTATTTATTATATTATGATAACACTCTCAATATTAGATTGGTAAATCAGTTGATTTATCGCTTAAGATCTTCAGAATGCAGACTTGATAACTTTATTTGTCAGGTCGATCTTTTTAAATTACCTTTTTACATATTAAAAAGAAAAATGATAGATGAATTAGGATGTCAGCATATCAAACATATGAGAAAATTGGCGACGCGAGAGCAAATAGACTTTGTTGGTAATTATTTATTCTGTATATATTCTGTATCTCATTACTCAAATTTTATCTGTAAAAGCCTAATATGCAGAGATAAAATTATAATCTCTGTGGCGCCATCTTTTAACCATAAGAGCATCTATTTCTTCTTTTCAGGAAAGTGTGTGGCTTTAAGAATAAATAAATGAGGTAAACTTGAATTAAATAAACTTGAATTTTTCACTTACATGAGACAAATTTTTATATTTACTTTCGAAATTTAACGGAAAGAATAAATTTACATTTTGGAATTACTTCTAAAAAATAATTTTATCTAAAATTAGATAGAAATAGGATATTTTAGTTGGTATTGTATTCATATACACACAGATACATAAGTTATATATATATTCTAAAACAGTGAAGTTTAAAACATAATATCGCTTGGTCCAGTTTTTTTCGTCGATTATAGCGCCGTATAGCTTTGCATGTATGTAAGACTACCACTCTGACTAAGCCAAGTATTCACTTCAGTGATAGATATGTTAAGATTTCTTATTTCCGAATATAAGTGCACCTTCGACAGTTCAAATTAAGTATTTCCAGTTTGCTAATCTGAAGTTTGTCGTATCTTGATATACTAAGCAAAACACATAATAAACACCCTTGTCTTTCAGGAAATTTACTTATTGCATTATGACAGGGTTAATGAAGAAGCCTACTACGAACTTTTTTTCCCGATCAATTGGGCTTAAATTTCATGCATAGCTACATTAGATATTAAAGATTATATGCTGATTTACACCATTTATCAGTATAAATAACATGTTTTTATTTACGAAAATATACAGTCCAAAAGTTAAACTCAGTGACAGATTTCACCCGAAATTTGATACGCATCAAATATTCTGATAGTAAAACCGCATACCGAGCTCTTTAAGATTTCGAGTTTAGAGGCAAACGAACGATTACACAAACTTTCATTTGGTGAAATTCATTCAAAATTTTTCTCATTTTTAGTGCAAAGAGCTCATATAAATTAACCCGCCTAGTTGTTATTTTCTCTGTTATTGTACTTACAAACCGATAGACCTGATGCAGATAACATTTGAGTAATTCGATGTTCAGAGTTTGGATAAATCTGAAGCTTTTTAGCTCTTTTTAAATCCATGCAAATAGATGATTCGTTAGGGAACTTCCTTTTCGAGTGAAATACTTTTAATTTCTATGGATTCTATTTTCCTCCGAATTTGTATGGAAAGAAATATCAATTATTCGGACATCTCACTTAGAGAAAAAAGAAACGGGAGAGTATAAATTATATGTTGCTTTATAAAACAATAAAAAACACAATTTTATAATAATAAGCAAAATTTTAGTTTTACAATATTTTATTTATTATAATTAAAACTTCTACATGAATGATGGATGGATACAGGAATGAGTTTCTTGATCAATATTTTGTTACAAAATTTTTCGTTCCAATCAATATTTCGTTCATTAAAGCATCCTGTACTTCGGTTCTTCCTGGAATATGGCACCACAGAAAAAATATGATGTGACACAGCGGATCGCAATTGCAATTATGCTGCTACAGCTTAGAATGATCTTCAGATGTTCCTAGGTAAGTAGTATTTTTCATATTCCAACTAGCTATTGTATTTGGCGGGATTATATCATTTATTTGAGCAATGCCTTCTATTTTTCCATTCTGTTTGATATTATTTTGAAGATTTTCGTTGGATGGTCTTGATGGGAGAAACAGGGATTCCAGGTACGTCAGTGGCAGTTCGAAGGTGATGTAGAGTATATAAGCAGAGAGAAATGTTAGCACTGTATATCCACAGATTCTCATCCACTTAAAGAAAAATAAATAAATTAATTCCTAACATTATTTATTAAAGAGAGTACAGTATTTTGAATGTAAAAACTATGTAAAAATCTAACATAACTATAATTTTATCCTAGATTTTAAAAAAAAAATTAAATAGCATAATAGAAAATTTGTTCTGTGAATTTATAAACGATATTAAGAAAAAAGTCTTAATAAAGTATGAAGCTGAAATGTTACATAAAATAAAAAGTTTACTTTCATTATAGAGCCACATGAATATAACACATTGCAACATATAATAGAGTTTACTTTCTTTATATCAAACTAATTTTGAAAAAATTTTCAAGAAAATTAATCCTATTTATAATCTTGTACTGAATATTCATAGACGATCAGACGTCCATTCATTATTTAAAAAAAAAAATCAAATATGCGTATGTATGAAACGATTTTTTATTTCATACAAATCTTATCACACATAAATCCTGTAACAAATATTCAGGATTGGCAGATTTTTCATTTTTTATGATATTTTTAAATTTTAATTCTTATCTTCTGTATTATGTTGTGAAACATTAGAAATCAGGACAAGACAATTGATTTACAGAGACACATGGCTACCAATTAAAATGATATTAGTAGCGTAGTTGTTAAATAAATAACAATATAAAATATTAGAAAAATATTAACACTTATAATAGATCTGATTTCTGTCAGATTCATTCACGATTTATTTAGTATTATAAACATGGAATTCTATTTAAGTAATATATTTATACAAACGTGGAGTCACAAAGAGCAATAAATAACTAAAAACAATCATTTTTCAAAGTTTTCTAAAATTAATATTAATCACTAATAAATTAATATCATATTAATTTAGTTAAAAAAAAGGAGAAACAAATCTGAAACCTGTATTGATTAATTTATTAAAAGAGAAATCTCATAATGCACAATATCTGGTATAGAAAATCGTTTAAATCATTACACAAATATCAAAAATTAAAGTTAAAGTGAAAATTATTGAATAATTATTATAATAAAATGAGAAGTTGTTTGAATTTGCATTAGTAAGATTAAATAAGTAATAATCAATGTTTATTAAAATTTCGGTAGAACTTCTTTTCATTTTTCTGCAGCTATATCCCATTCCCTTAAAATATAAATGCTCTTTATAAGTGAAACAATGAAGACAGATTACACGATGGTTCAGAATCTCATTTTTGATAATATTGTAATATGATATAATGTAATAGGAAAATAGCATTTGCGTCGTAACCATATAAGAAATTGAAAATGAAATCAGAAAAAAAAAAGATTATTCATACGTCGTAAAACGACATGCCAATTATAAAATTTTATTTCATATTTCCATTTTAAAGATACTGTAAAAAGTGAATTTAATGAAGGAAACAATTTATTGAATCCCTTAATTAGTTGTGTTGAAGTGGCGCTGCGATCGCAAAAGTGTATTTGCAGAGTAGTTGCGATTCGAAACCTTGTAAGAGTTGATGAAAGTTGCATAGTGCCAAAGTATCGCATCTGAAATAAAGCTATGAAGTTAAAATGGTGTATTTTATGCATTATGATACAGTCTAAGTTTTAAAAAGCATCTCTTCTGCTACATAGTACAGCTCAAATACATAGATTGTCTTCATAAAGTAATTTTAGAATATTGAAAGAGTCGAAGAGTTTCATTAATAACCTTATCATTACAAGATACTGTTTCATATTTTGAATACCAAATGGTGCTGTGAATATATCATGTCGCCGCTGTTTGACATTTTTGTGCTTACGAGGTAGCCTTGCAGCATTACATCTTGAAACGGGCTTTTTAGTAGCGCCCTCTAGTAATGAATCAGGCGCTTCGCAAAGTATACACGCGTTTAACATTTTGAAGCTATATTCAGAAATCTTAATAGTTCAAAGTAGTCTTTTACTTTGAATTCTCCTTCGTCTTTCGTTTTTTTTCCATTAATGCTATTTTTTTTAATCTGAAAATTTGTAAGTGTAAAGATTTGGCTTAAAATAACAGAAAATAATTAACTAGTTTTATCTTATGATACTAATTGTGTCAGTTGTAAATGTGATGAAATTCATTATTCATAAATTTTGATATTCTGTTACTTGAAAGGGGTATTTTTTGTCGTAAATACTAATACATTTAAAAAAAACCTTTATAATGGACATGATTTCTCTTTTGAGAGAAAAAAAAATCGATCTCTTAAGTATCATACACACCTTCAGTTTAATTACTAACCTCCAATAACTTTAACAATTTAAATGAGAGAGAAAAAATTTAAAGTTTGGTTATCAAATATAATTAATGCTATCAAAAGCTAATGAAATTAAAACATTTCACTTTTTATCGAACAATTAATTTTCATTAACAAATATATGATAATAAATTATAAATAATATTTTCAGATAGAAAAAATATGAAACAAAGCTACTTTTCACTTACATTTTCATAATGAGAAAATATGATAGGCGATCTCGCCATACTGACATGGAAAGTAATGACGATGTAATGCATGAGGTAACCAAAATAGCCAAGTTTGCTCAAAGGACCAAAACCTCTCCACATGAATATTTTACCCAGTATACCTGTTCAAAGAAGAAGAAAATAAATAAAAGACTAAAATGAAATCTTCTATGTATATTTCAATGTATCATGTCAGAACAACATTTCTTGAACGGCCAAGCACCACGTGCTCGCACAAGTTAAATTATATTTTTATTCATTTTAATTGTTTCATTGAATGAGTCAATGTAGTATTGCAAACGATTCAAACAAATTTGTCTCGCATTGATTGTTTAAAAAAATATCCCATTTCCTATTTATTTCCTTTCATACAATCACGTGCTCAAAATGACATTTTTCTAGGTTTTATTTGCTGTAGTCATTAATTTATCTTTTTAATCAGAGCTGGAAACACGTTATTAAAAGCTGATTTCTTGAGATGCTCGCGCAGATAATAAAATTTTTATTTTTCGTCTACAGATTTTTTGTTGACGCCAAAAACCTTATTCCAAAAACAACATCCTGTTCTGGCATGATTAAAAAAAGAAAGAAGAAGAAATAAATAAGTTACATTTAAATACTGATAATATTTATTTTTCTTTTTGAAGCACGAAATATTATGTGTATGTATGTATATATATATAATCCACTTGATTGAAAATAGGTGAAAACTTTATTCGATATTCTACATACTTGGTCAACATGTGGCGACAGCTAGTTTCATTATAATTGTCTGAAGTTCCCATTTTTCACAGTTAAGCACACTTCATAAAAATGACGCTTAAGAGCCAACCACGGACTAGGGTTTTGAGGATATTTTACAAACGAAATTCGGACTAATAATCGGATGATTAATCAAGTCTGTTCTATAAACTTTGAACGTTCTTACAAATACACTCAACAATGCAAAATGAGATATCAAAATGGTGTCTTGTTGCTTAGCGAAAAGGAGCAGAACAATGTCGAATAGTTCTAAAAGATTGCTCGCTTGAAAATTTTGTGTGTGCAACATAAAAAGCATAACGGGAACAGCAAAAGTGTGATCAGCACTTTGATAAAAACTATCCATATTTTCATGGAAGGCTGCTTTTGATTGTACAAAGTTGAATAACTTGTGAATTATCATTGGATTATATATTATTTCGTGTTGATTAAAAATACTTTAACGATAAAACGATTCTTTATCCGTTATATTGCGAATTCTTGGAAAACTAGATTATTGTAACATTTATGCAAGTAGTAGATATAAATTTCATGCGCAGAAGATTATTCTCAGGCTTCAATAACTGCACTTGTTGAAGATTTGGAAGCAGATGTTTCTTATGTAATGCAGGTTAATTACTGGGTTGCGATATCAATGATAATTCATTACCGTTACTCTTTTTCCCACATAACGCTCTACCTCTTTCACCAAAACGGATGTATCGTTTATAGAAATCTTGAGTCATATTTATAGTATATGAGTGGCCCGCACACACAGAATTTCTGATTTGGATTTGCGAACATTTTGTGGTGAAATTCGTGTTTGTTCTACAATAAACTTTCTTCTGGCTTTCCAATGTAATTAACTTGTTCAAAAATGCCCGCCTTCTCCACTTCCGTATTCTCTATAAACAGTAATGTAATAAAACTATTGCAATAAATATAATAGTAGAAATAATAACTTTAACTGACTTTAATCCAACTATAGCGCTGACAACTACATTCAATCACTATGATTCTATTTTCACGGTCCTAAAACGCATGATTTATGGAAATACATACATACATATACATACATACATACATACATACATACAT